>MU129031.1:129601-142852 GCA_014904985.1 Hydnum rufescens UP504 | reverse complement strand
GCCCACTGGCCGCAGATATCGCGCAATCACTACCAACAAATTGCAAACATACCACCGTGTCCAAAGCTATGAAAACGATGGGACCGAGCACAGAATCAGATCCCATTACCCCCGACCCTCAATTTATATTCAAATCACGGGAACACAACAAAAAATATTCGGTGCCGAACACAGCCCAGCTGAAGCAAGTGGGTCCGACTGTGGTCTATATGAGTGCTAGGTATTAGTCTTGTGCCTTGATCTTTCACGTTCATGCAATGGCGATGAGGTGTACCACAATTATTGCCAAAAGAGCATCGCTATTCCTGCTGCTCTTTATGCCGGGTTTCCGGGCTTTTATAATTTCTTTTCTCTCACTTGCCTACCCTAACATATTAATCTCATTTTACTTATTTACACACACATTGTATCCCGGTAATCAAACAAAACTCTAAGATACTGCGCTGGTGATCATCGCCCGCTCTGTGAGAACAAACAGGTGACTGAACCCCCGATCCGAAGCAAGGGAAGGATAACCCTCTACTCCACTCCAACGGATCAGAGTGTGGGCATTGTGTGCTGTCTAATGACTTATGTTCTATGATCCCCACCACTGGGGACAGCTCAGATTATGGCTCGATCTGGGTGAGTTCCTGTCCTTACCTTTGGGTCTGCCTTTGGCACACACAACATGTCCTTTGAATGTTGTCCTTTAAGGCCTTGTCTTTGGCATGCCTGGTGTTTCTTTTGGATTTAGCCTTGGGTGTGGCCTCCGGCTGTGTACCCTCTGTACTAATCAGTAGTTTCCTATGTGAATCAGTCTATAAAATGATGACATAATAAACAAAGTCAATACCAGCCAGACAAAACCCCAGATGGAATCATGCACCCACTTCAGCAGGTGCATGGTAATTGAAGGTAAGTACAACCACCCAAAAGGAGCAGCATATGCTGCTCCTTTTGGGTGGCTTTTCTTCTTTTTTCTCTCTCTTTTACTAACATATTATTTATTCCTAGGATCTCAGCCTACAAACCCCACCAACCCCCAAATTGAGACCCATGACCCCACCAAAGAAACATATGAGAACAGAAACCCATGTAGCCAACCACCTGCCCAAAAGATGACCACCCCCATATGCAACACCAAATGCATGACCACAGTACAAACCAGTACCACACCCAGCGAAGTGGGGTGTGTGGTATGACAAGGTAACTTTTTTTTAAATTCCTATATGCACAGTGACACAAAAGGAGCAGCACAAGCTGCTCCTTTTGCATCACTTTGAATTTTTTTACTAACATACTTTATCATTGTAGGATTCAAATCAAGGCTCCTGAAACAATGACCACCCCAACAGACACCCCCCCTGTACACAAAACTAAGTACAAAGCACACAACTGGTGCAAAATCAGTACCACACACCCACTGAAGTGGGTGTGGGGTACTACAAGTATTTTATTTAAATTTCTATATGTACAGTGATGCAAAAGGAGCAGCCCACACTGCTCCTTTTGTGTCACTTGAATTTTTTTACTACTGTATGCACCTGTGAAGTGAGGCCCACAGACAACATTGCCAAACAAAGACATGGGATGATGCCAAAACTGGTATGAACCACACATCTGCAATGGTGGGTGCATGGTTCTATGCCTGGTAAGTAATGTACCCCAAAGGGTGCAAAAAGAGCAGCTTGCTACTCTTTTTGTGTCCATTTTAATTTTTAACTAACAAATTTATTATTCTAGGTCTAGGTTCTTTGCCTGAAGCACCCACCAAAGAACCCCCCCCTCCCCTTGGAATGACTATGCACCTGGCAATGGAGAGTCACAAATGCAACCACCAAATGAAACAGGGATGCACAACGCAAGGCCAGGGACCCCAGACAAACCACACACCCACTTCAGTGGGTGTGGTAATTTCAAGATAAGTGGGATCACGCAAGAGGAGCAGTGTATGCTGCTCCTTTTGTGTGGCTTTCTTTTTATTTTATTTTTTCTTTTGCTAACACATTATTTATTCCTAGATTTTCACCTGAGCCTACAACCTGCACTAACCCCAAATCAAAGACCTGCAACCCCACTGAAGACAGCCATGAGAATGGCAACCCATAAACCTCCAAAGTGATGCCAGCCAGTACAAAACAGTACCACATACCCACTTCAGTGGGTGTGTGGTACTACAAGGTTTTTTTTTTAAATTTCTATATGTGCAACAATGCAAAAGGAGCAGCACAAGCTGCTGCTCCTTTTGCATCACTTCAATTTTTTTACTAACATTCACTATGATTCTAGGATCCAAATTGAAGCCCCAAAGTGATGACCACCCCAACAGCAACCCACAACCCACACCCAATGGTGAAGTGCCAAGCCACCCCCTGGTACCACCCACCCAAGTGGGTATGGTGGTACTAGATAGTTTTTTTTTTGTTTTAAGTTTCTATGGATGGCATGGCACACCTGCCCAAGTGGGTGTGGTGCCACTAGATAGTTTTTTTTTTTGTTTTAAATTTCTATGGATGGTACTACACACCCACCTAAGTGGGTGTGTGGTGCTACTAAGTAGTTTTTTTGTCTTGGATTTCTGCAGACAGTACCAGGTGTGGTGAATTTTTAAATAAATAAATAAATAAAAAATAGACTCAGTAGGAATGAAACACAGAACTGCCAAATTAAACCCCACTGACTGGGGGTAGCAGTGATAATAAATAGATAAATAATTATAAATGGAACATGTTATCCCTGATAAGCCCATATGGCCTGCTGCAAGTCTGAGATTCTCTAAGTCCCAGTTTTTGGCAACTTTCAGCCAATTTTTGGCCATTTCAGCCAATTCTGGGCCAGGAGGTGAAATCATAAAAATGGCCATTCAGCTGGAATAGTGATGGGACCTACTTAGGTACCATTATCTGCCTGGGAAGTGGTACCTAACTAGGTAGGCTTAGATGACTGACCAAGGTGATAGAAGCCTTCATCAAAGGATACCAAAGTGACCCCAGCTTCAAACAGCCTTGGAAAGAGGCCATCGCTGATGAATTGGAGCTCTCAGCAGCTCAACGATTCTATAAATCAGATGAAGGCCTCCTGATATTTCATGACATGGACTGGGTTGCCAGACTCTGCATGCAAACACCGTGTGAAATTACACAACTTCCAGCCATTGGACGATCACATGACCGATTATGAGATTAATTACGGCTATGTGCAGAAACCAAATTTGTTTTATAACTCCGCCAGTTTTGATTGGAGAGGTACACCCATATAACGCTTAGAAAGCTACAATTCACACCTTTCGAACGGTACCAAACACAAGTTGAACAGACCAAAACTGCACTCTCCAGGCCAATTTTATTATTAAAATACAGGATTTCCAGTAAAAAAATGAATACCTCCGTCAGTTCGCATTCAATCCTCTCGGAACAACCCCGCCTGGAAAGATATAAAAAATCCACATCCAACAGTACTGAGCACGTGAAGAACAGATTAAAACTGAACTCTACAGAACGATATTACTATCAGAATCAACACCCATCAGTAAAAAATGAATTTCTCTGTCAGTTCGCATCCGATCTGCTCGGAACCACTGCGCCCAGAAAGCTGTTAAAAATCCGCATCGAATGGTACCAAGCACACCTATTACAGATGCAAACTGCTGTCTCTGCATCGAATCCCACACCATGCACTTGTTCCTTTTATTAACCAGTAACAAAAAACACCTTAACCACTGGACTATGCTCAGATTAATCTCCAAAACCCGGAGATGTCCCTTAATTTCGCTTCCTATGAGCCCCAAAACACATCACAAGATCAGTGACATCATGCTCCAACTACTCCACAAGCTCAGCAAACTAGTGACATCATTTCCTTTATGAATCCTTTTGTTCTCTTTATGAATGACATCACTATGACTTCACTATGACATCACACTCTATGAATGACTCAGCTATGACCGCATTATGACATCATTTCTTTATTACTCTTTTGTTCTACTCCACTATGACTCCCCCATGACATCACTATGATCTCATAGCTTTATTACTCTTTTGTTCTTGCTCCATGCACAGCCACCTTCAGATAGGTACATAAGCTAGCAGATTTTCTTGTTCCCCCCCATCTCCTCACTCTGGAAATCAACCACTGTCAACTACTGTCTACCATTCTGCTTAATATCTAAAGAACTGTCTATCTAAAGCCATCTGGAGCTAAGTCATCTTCAAGGTTGTTGAGACCAAGCTACTGGAAGCCATCTACGCGAAATACTGAAGCCAAGGATAGTTGCAGAACCTAAGGTTAGAGTTGCTGGACATCCAAGGAAAAAGTAAGCATAACAAAATACAAGTCAGGAAAGAAGATTGAAGCATACTAACCAAACTAACCAAGCACTGACCATTCTATAGCCCACAGATATCCGCATTTTGACTAGGAGGACATAAACAAGGACACACAAATATCAGTAAACGAACAAACGCAACATGAACACGTATAAGCCTTTCCACAAGCATCCCAGACATATAAGCCTTCCTATAAGCATCCTCCACATATAAGCCTTTCTATAAGCATTCCATACGACATATAAGCCTTCCTATAAGCATCTACATATATCATTGACTATTGCTAGTCCATATCACATTCCATTCTCCACTAAACACATACATATCTTGCAGAGAGTGATCAACCATTGAAGCGAACCAACCCATTTGAATAAACAGAAACACAGTCTCCTATCTACACACTGGCTGAACCAGATTTTGATTTGACAGTCATCAGAGCTCCCAACCCTTCTTCTATAGCGGTTGCATATGCCTCATTTCGTTCAGGTGGGTAAATGTCGGGGTGCCTTGTGAGGACATCTGGTTTTCCTCCGAGTCGTCCTGGTCGATATACAATGATGTAGTTGAAGGAGGAGAGGTATTCCAACCATTGAGCCTGTCGACGAGTGAGGAGTTTCGTGGAGGTGAAGTACTCCAAGTTTTTGTGGTCTGTAATGACAGAAACCATGTGAGCGGTGCCTTCGAGGTATGCTCACCAGGCGCAAAAGGCATCAAAGATCGCGAGAAGTTCTTTGTCGTGGATGTCGTAGTTCAGTTCTGCACTTTGCATTGATCGTGAGCAGAATGCAATGGGTCGAACTTCATTGTTCTTGTCAATTTGTGACAAGATCATGGCAATGGCATAGTTGGACACATCAGTTTCTACGATGATGCATAATTCGGGGTCAAAGTGGTGGAGGACAGGGGCTGATACGAAGGTGTTTTTGATGCTTTTGAAAGCTCGTTGGGTCTCATTGTTCCATGCGAAGGTTTCATCTTTTTTTCATAAGATGGATTAAGGGGTGCGCGAGGTCTGAGTAGGTCAGGATGAAGTGGTGGTAGAAGTTCACAAAGCCTAGGAATGACTGGACTTCTTTTACCGAGGTGGGCGCAGGCCAACTTAGGATTGTGTCAAATTTCGTAGGGTCCATCTGGATGCCAGAGGGGGTGATGATGAAGCCGAGGTACTCGATAGTGTCTGTGTGGAAGGTGCACTTCGAGATCTTGGCACAGAGGTTTCTTTTGCAGAGTCATTGTAGTACACGGCAAATGTGTTCGCAGTGTTCTTCTTGTGAATTGGAGAAAATGAGGATGTCATCGAGATATACGATGACGAACAGATCCACCATATCCTGGAACAAGTCATTCATGAAATACTGGAACTGTGCTGGGGAGTTGGCTGCTCCCATTGGCATTACGAGCCACTCATAGGCACCGTACCATGTACAAAATGATGTGAGCCACTCGTGTCCTTCAGCAACTCTGATGTTGTAGTAGTCATTGCAAAGATTGATTTTTGTATAGATCGTGGCACTGCGAAGGCGATCAAGGAGGTCATTGATGAGGGGGATGGGGTAGCAACTCTTTTTCATGATGCGATTGAGTGCTTGATAATCAACGCAAAGGTGAAGCCTGCCACCTTTCTTTTTCGTGAAGAGGATTGGCACGCCTGCAGGGGAGGTCAAAGGGTGTATGAATGCTTTTGCAAGGAATTCATCAATGAACTTGCATAGTGCTGCAAGTTCGCTTTCCAACATTGGGTATATGGGGCCTCACAGTACTTCATGCCCTTCTTCGATATTGAATCAAAGGTCGTACTTGCGATGTGGCAGTAGATAGCTGGCCGCTGTACTGGTGAAGACATTGTGGAATTCGTGGTATTCTGGTGGGAGTCGTTGTGTGAGGTCTTGGCGTTCCTCAATGGGGATTGATTCGGGTAATGCGGGGATGGAGGGAGTGTCATGAACCACTGATGCAGTCCATGCATGGGTTGGATTGGTGATGATGCATGCGAAGAGTGTTGCGCCATCCTCACTAGCTGCTTGGATGAAGTCTTCTGCCTCGTAGACTTTGATCGTGACGCTGTGAGCTGGAGGGCTTGTGGTTGTCAGTCCTGGGGTTGAGGCAGTCGTCGCAATGATGTTGATGCTTAATGGTGTCGTTACAAGTTCTGAGTGGTGTGCCATGTGCTCGATTTGCATTTCAGCCCACAAGATTTGTGGATTGACTTGTTGCAACCAGGGGAGTCCCAGTACAACAGGAGTCGAGGAGTGGAGTCGCAATTTGACAAACTCGATATTTTGTTGCAATGAGTTTGCGAAAGTGACTGGGAGTGTAACTATACACTTGAGGTTGTTCGCGATTGATCTGTCGAATAATTGCAGGGGATGTGGTGTCGCCAGTCGACGACGATGCGGCACGGTGCGTGAGTTCTGTACTTGCGATGCATCAATGAAGTTCTCGGAGGCGCCGCAATCGACGAGTGCCAAGATGGGGCTGTCCAAGAGGAGGGGGATTGAGACCATCGTGATGAATGACAATGGGGAGAGGGAAGAGATGGTAGCTCTTAGATGAGCGGTTCCATCTGAGGGGGATTGTGATGAGATCTCAGTGATGCGAGGTTCCTCTGTTGTGCTGGGACCTCCTGAGAAGGTGAACGTAGCATGAGCTACTGGGGTGCATGACATTGCTGTCATGGTTGTGTTGCTGGCACTGGTGGACATCGCGGCAGGTGTCATCACAGTTTGCAGTATGTTGCGACGACTGGGGCAACTATCTACTGCATGGTTGCTATTCCCACAGTATGCGCAGAGTTTTTCGCATCTTTGTCATTCCTTTTCCTCTTCGGTGAGCATGCCATTAGACTTGTGAACTTTCGGGTCGCGTGGGGGGTTTGTTGAGGATGAAGGGGGTGTCAACGATGACAGGTTCGCAGTGCGAGGTTGTGTGCCGCGATCTGAGGTTCTCGTGGCTTTGAGTTCCTCTTGGCATTCCCAATACCAGCCATCAAATCTTAGCGCGGCTTGGTACATGCCTTGGAGTTTCGCGGGCTTGCTGTCTCACGAGATGTCATCTTGCAGATGGTTCAGTAAGCCTTGGTAGAACTGTGAGCGGAGTGCGTCATTGTTCCACCTGGTGAGGCTCACTACTTCCTTGAACTGGTTGATGTAGCGAAGGACATGGTGGTTGTCGTTCATCTTGAGTGCTCGTAGTTTTCGCTCTTGAGTCGCGACCTCGTCTGGGTCTCCGAAGTACATGTGGAGCTCTTCCTCGAAGAGCATCCAGCTGGAGAGTGTGGGGGATGTTAAGGGTTGTACTCGAGGCAAAAGATACCATGATGTAATCGAGTCAAATACAAGGAAATGCCCTTAAGGTGATTGACAAGGGAGTCACAAAGTGGGGATTACATAAGTCATGAGAGACAAGTACATACGAGGAAGACCGGCTTCTTGAGACTTAATATGTGAAGGTTTTAAGATGAGAGTCATGAGCAATAACTGAGATCGCGAAAGGGGGATTCAATCGGTTGACAATATATTCTCGATCTTCTAAAGAGCAAGTGTACATCAAGTAACTACTTATACTATTAGAGATCAAAAGGGTTTATGGATAAAGGGGTGTTGAATAAAGGAGGGATGTATATAATAGGAAATGCTGAAAGAGGAAGGCACAATGGTGGCAAGGGGGAAGGTCATGTGATGGCGCGATTGGTTTGGTTATTCTGCATACATAAGTGAGGTTACAAGTACGACTCGTAACAATTCCCACTGCAATAGCATGTGGTTAATTAATCTCTTTCCTCTTCCTGTTTGTGGCTTCAACAGCAGTGTTGCCCTGACACTTCCTGTCTCCCAATATGTGTCTTAGGATCAAGGCCTGCTTGTTTTGAGGATGTGAAAGCATCTCTCTGATGAAGAGAAGGATATGAGCATTGGGAAAAGGTGATGACAAGGCACATACTGTAATGAAGTGCCTCCCAGATTCAGGAGGGCACTTGTTGTTGTACTTGGACAAAGCAGAGTCAACAGGTTGGGAGCAGGATGGGAAGGGATAAGGGGAGAAGAAGGTGAAAGGGTAATCACACCACCCTCAGCACTGGCTTTGGGTGGAGGAGCTGCACACAGGGCTAAGCACTGGCTTTGCCCTGAGCACAGGAGAAAAGGATGCAGGAGAGAGGAGGTCATGATGGAAGGCATAAAGGAGTAGTGACTGGCCAAGTGGCACAGTCACTACCTAAGGAGAGGAGGTGGGGTCAGTAAGAGGAAGGGGTGATCTTGCTTACTGCTTTCCTGCCAAGGTCCAGAAGTGTAACTCCCAGGCTAGGAAAGGCCTAGTATTGATGGCTACCAGACAGGCCAACCAGATATCCAGATAGAAGCAGTAGAGACTGAGACAAAGACAGAGATTCATGGTTTTCACTAGGTGTAGAGGTGCAGGCAAAAGTTTCTTATTCAATCTTGGCAACTGCCATATATACATGACTTTTGAGTCTGAACTCCCTTATGTAATACACTATATTACACATACCATTGTTGTGTTGTAAAACAATTTATCCTCTTGGTTCTCCTTGTCCAATCCAAGTTGATTAATAAGGCACCAACCTCTTTTTCCTGCTTCACTGGGGGGGGGTAATTTGGCCATCTTCATAATGTCCTGTCCAGCATCGGGCTGGGGTGCTGGCCATTCCCATCACTGGCAATATTGACTGAGCTGGGCTTAATAATTTGGGTCCAGTTGATAGCCACATTGCAGAACATTTACATGGGATCTAATGAACCTCAGAGTTGTTTGATCTGAGCAGATTGTGCCCTGATCTTATCCTTAGTGCTAATGTGTGGAGGCCTCTTTGGTTTTGCACAATTGGGCATGGCTGTCAATGGGCTGCAGCTAGTTGGACATGGGGGGACCATGGGGGAAGTTTGGGCTAGTGGTTCAGCAGGTGGTTGTAGTTGGGAGGAGTGAGCATGGAGCAAGTGCTGATGACATCACAGTATTCAGCATTTGCTGAATTTGACTGGCTTTCAGGATCTTTGCACTTTCCTGAACTTGACCCTGTTTAGAACCCAGGAATAATTTGGCAGTCTCTCTGACATCAGTAATTAATCACAGGTGCCAGACTTGTGGGTGACCCTATGAATTGCAATAATTTGTGGGTGGAGCCCAGTAAAAATCCACACTTTTAGGGCTCACTGTGCTTGTTAATCTGATATAGCCATATACACTGCCACTCCATGGGATCTGTGAGGTATACAAATGTCCAGAACCAATGATGGGATTTGGATGGCAGAACTATGAGACAGGAATCTATGGAGTTCCTTGGGCACTCAAAAAATCTGCAAAGAATCTGGCCAAGAATCTGGCCTATGATCTAGATTCCTGCATCCAAACAGGCCCAAGTACCCAGATAATTCCCTTGGTGCCTCCATCTAACAAAATCTTCTTGGCACCCTCATCCCAATATTCACATTCATCTAATCATGTCTCTGTCTCTGGCTGGATCTACAGTAAATTAAGCTGCCAACTTGGAAACCAAGGAGGGTGGTGTCAGGGCAACACTGCCATCAAAGCCACAAACAGAAAGAGGAAAGAGATTAATTAACCACACACCTATTGCAGTGGGAATCCTGAGAGATCAAAACTGGTGATCCCCCAACTGCAAAGGGCTATAAGTACTACTTCCTGCACACAGCCACCACAGCCACCATAGCCCTTCAAGATGACATATCTCCATCACTGACACAGCCCATCACTCACATCAGGAAAATCAAAAGCCACTTTGAAGACTCTGAAGGCAGGAAGGGCCTAACAGTAAGTCCCTTCTTCAGAGTCTGTGAAGAGGCCTTCTTCCAGCTTTCTGAAGTACTGGAAGTACTGGAAGATGAATTACATAAGCTGCCATATATAGCAATATTATATGTGGAGCATAAGCTACCAAATATGGTAATATTATATAATCATTATATTGGCAGTATTACATAACCATTTCATTTTAAATATTACATGATGATTTTTGAATATTACACAATCATTTTATTTTAAAATCACATAATCACCATATTACATAATATTTGATTAGCTAATCAATTTCCATATATGGAAATACTACATAATTATTTTTCTATATTTGGAAAGTCTTACCTAATCTATTATATAAGCCACAAAGTGGAAATGGGCCCCAGGGGGGATTTGTTGAAAGCCTTTAGGTATATATGTGCCTCTGGAGGTCTGTGTGCAAAGTCTGAATCTTGGTTGTGGGATGTTTGAGTCATTGTTCTCTTCAGCCTATTCTAACTACACCCTCTTCTACAGCTTCAGAGTCTTCAGAGTCTTCAGAGAGTAAATGATTTTCCTGATGCAGCCTCCACAGCTGCCATCACTAAGCCTCACTAAACTGACACAGCTGCATTTATGAATCCTTGTGCACCTCCACATGGCTATGCCCCAACTTCCATATGCATCCTCCTTAGCACATGTACCTCCAAGGCAGTGTATGCCTGGGTATGTCAGGATCAAATTGACATTTGCTTCTGCTTAAGGACTTACCTGTCAGAGTATCATTCTTCATCAACTCTATCATATGGTGCCTACTTCTTCAAATGCTCTCGTCTCCTTTCTCCCTCCATTCACTAAGGGGGTTATTGTCATCCTTGCCATTATTGGCATTTCTCTTATTATTATTGCCCTCATTCTATTGGGCCTCAACCAGTGGGCTATGGGCTGGGTAGTCAACCAGTGGCAGCAATGGCGCCCTTGTCAGTACCTGTCATTCCCTTGCTCCCCATGTGAGTCCATGGAGTTGCCAATCCAGACTCCCCCTCCTCCTCCTCTGCCCCCAGTCCCTGAATCCACACCACCCATCCCAACCTGTACTCCATCCACATCATTATGGTCCTTTGACACTTTGGACACCTTTGGAGTACCCAGGCATACACTGCCTTGGAAGTACATATGCTAAGGGGGATACATATGGAAGTTGGGGCATAGCCATGTGGAGGTGTGCACAGGATTCATAACACAGCTGCATCAGCTTAGTGAGGCTTAGTGATGGTGGCTGTGGAGGCTGACTGATGGGCTGTGGAGCCGGCATTCTAGGAGGATCCGGAAGGTTATGGAAGATGGTGGAAGGCTCTGGAAGGCTGGTGGCTGTGTGCAGGAAGTAGTATTTATAGCCCTTTGCAGTTGGGGGATCACCAGTCTTGATCTCTCAGGATTCCCACTGTGATAGGTGCAAGACTTGTGTGTCCCTTGTTGTGTGGTGTATACTCAGGATTCCCACTGCAATAGGTGTGAGACTTGTGTGTCCTTTGTTGTGTGGTGTATACTCAGGATTCCCACTGTGATAGTGTGTGGTTAATTAATCTCTTTCCTCTTTCTGTTTGTGGCTTCTATGGCAGTGTCACCCTGACAGGGTACCCTTAAGGTGTCAAAGGATTGTAGTGATGCTGAGGGAGCAGGGATTGGGATGGGTGGTGAGGAATCAGGCAATGGGGGAGGAGTAGGAGAGGAGGAGTCTGGATTGGCAACTGCATTGACTCATGCAGGGGGTGAGGGGATGAGGGGTGCTGACAAGGCTGCAGATGCTGCCACTGATTGATTACCCAGCCCACAGCCTGCTGGTCTAGGCCTGAATATACAGGCAATAATAACAAGAAAAATGCCAATAATTATGGAAAGGATGACAATAACCCCCTGACTGAATGGAGGGAGAGAGGAGGCAAGGGCATTTGAAGAAGCAGGTGCCATACAATAGACTTGATGAAGAATGATACTCTGATGGGTAAGTCCACAGGCAGAAGCAAATGTCAATTTGACAGTGTGATTCACTGTTGCTGATCACAATGCATGCAGCAGTATCAGTCACAATCACTAACATACATGAATTGTACAGTCATCACTATGATCAGCTACAGTCCACTTGAGGAAAATCATGTCAATTAATTATAATGCCTGTCAGAGTTGATTATTGAGCACAATGAAATTGGAGACATCACTTCTGGATACAGGGATTGCACATGATGCCTACAATGCTGTATATTCATCAATGAGCTTGGCAAGTTTCCTTGCAATATAAAATGAAGTAGATCGTGGGAAACCTCCATCATCCTTGATTTGGTCCTGGATAGACCTAGCAGTAGGCAAATCTGCATTCCTCTCCCCCCGAGTCCAAAGAATGACCACTAGTTTAACAAGCCAAGATAAGCAATCTCCTGTGCACTTAGAATTGGTGTCAACACTGACAACAAATAAACACCAGATATTGAACATTATTATTGGATGGGATGGACTGGGGATGCTAGAATGAAGGCTTAGATGCCCTGGAGGTGGGAATTAATGAAAACCTAGACTGACCAACAGTTTGAGGAAGGGTGCACAGGCCTTGCTCCCCTGCATATTTGAGCACCTAATAAAACTTATGTGAGATAGGGTAAGGTTGGGAGTGAGGATTGACAATATTTACCAGATAGAATGAAGGCACAGGTGAGCAATGATTAATATTGCAGTTGGACAGAATCTTTTGGGTTTTCCACATTATATGTGACTTACATTATCCTGTGATCAATGAAATTGTAAGGAGTGCAGTTGGAAAACAGAATATTACTGCATTGTATAGATCTAGGAACTCACAAGCTGAATTGTAAATATCAGAAAAATGTGTATGAGCCAGGGACCATAGACTGAATAGTAAGAGGTGTGGACATACATCCTAAGGCATATATGCCACCAAGGAAGAGATTGAGAGATGATGGATGAAGGGGTGGGAGATGTGGGCAGACCTCCTATGTGGGCAAAATCACCAAGTGGGACATCAGGAAGCAATGATACATTGAATCCTAAGGGATCTGAACATACTGGCTGCATTGGGAATGACACCAAAAAGGAATCAGCAAGGGGTGATGCATTGAATTGCAGGGCATCCAGACTTACTGCCTACATTGTCAAGGTCATTGAAAGATGGTTAGGTGAG
>MU129031.1:0-122828 GCA_014904985.1 Hydnum rufescens UP504 | reverse complement strand
ACTATGTTGTGAATGCCACCAAAAGATGAATCAGCAAGGGACAATGCATTGAATTCTAACACATCCACACTTACAAGCTATGTTGTGAATGCCACCAAAAGATGAATCAGCAAGGGACAATGCATTCAATTCTAACACATCCACACTTACAAGCTATGTTGTGAATGCCACCAAAAGATGAATCAGCAAGGGACAATGCATTCAATTCTAACACATCCACACTTACAGCCTATGTTGTGAATGCCACCAAAAGATGAATCAGCAAGGGACAATGCATTCAATTCTAACACATCCACACTTACAGCTATGTTGTGAATGCCACCAAAAGATGAATCAGCAAGGGACAATGCATTCAATTCTAACACATCCACACTTACATGCTATGTTGTGAATGCCACCAAAAGATGAATCAGCAAGGGACAATGCATTCAATTCTAACACATCCACACTTACATGCCTATGTTGTGAATGCCACCAAAAGATGAATCAGCAAGGGACAATGCATTCAATTCTAACACATCCACACTTACATGCTATGTTGTGAATGCCACCAAAAGATGAATCAGCAAGGGACAATGCATTCAATTCTAACACATCCACACTTACAAGCTATGTTGTGAATGCCACCAAAAGATGAATCAGCAAGGGACAATGCATTCAATTCTAACACATCCACACTTACAGCCTATGTTGTGAATGCCACCAAAAGATGAATCAGCAAGGGACAATGCATTGAATTCTAACACATCCACACTTACAAGCTATGTTGTGAATGCCACCAAAAGATGAATCAGCAAGGGACAATGCATTGCAATTCTAACACATCCACACTTACACGCTATGTTGTGAATGCCACCAAAAGATGAATCAGCAAGGGACAATGCATTCAATTCTAACACATCCACACTTACAGCTATGTTGTGAATGCCACCAAAAGATGAATCAGCAAGGGACAATGCATTCAATTCTAACACATCCACACTTACAGCTATGTTGTGAATGCCACCAAAAAGATGAATCAGCAAGGGACAATGCATTCAATTCTAACACATCCACACTTACACCCTCCTATGTTGTGAATTCCACCAAAAGATGAATCAGCAAGGGACAATGCATTCAATTCTAACACATCCACACTTACATCCTATATTGTGAATGCCAACAAAAGATGAATCAGCAAGGGACAATGCATTCAATTCCAACACATCCACACTTACATCCTACATTATCAATCCCACCCAAAGACCTGTCAGCCTCTAACCACCCTTCAGATAGAGGGTGATATGGCCTTACATCCTACAGTGTTCAGGTCACCCACCAATCTATCAGCCAGGCACCCTGCATCAAATTCTAATGGACCTCATCTTACTCTCTATGTTATCAACACCACCAATAGATAAATCACCCAGCAGTGTTGTATGGAATCCAAAGCTCCAGACCTACCCTCTGTGTTGCAGATACCAGAAGATGAATCAGGCCAAAATCATCCATTGATGAGTCTGAGATCTGGACTTACATACTATAGTCACAATGTAATCCAAAGGTATATTAACCAAGGGCCACACAATGGATGGTGGGAAATGAAAACTCACTACCTTGCATGGGCAATGCCACCAAACAATGTATCAGCCAGTGACCTCACATCAAATTTCCAGAGATCTCAACATACCCCCTACATTTTTGATACCCCAGACAATGTATCAGCCAACAATACACCAGATGGGGCATGCAACTCACATCCTACATTGTCAATGCCACATGATGAATCAGCCAGCAATTCCTGCATCAAATTGTGCAAGGTCATGGGCCCACCAGCTACATTATTGATCCCAGGGGTGAGTCAGCCAATCACCACATACTGAATCAAAAGGAAGCCAGGCTTACCAGCTAGGTTGGTAATGTCATCCAGCAACATGTCAGCCAGTGATTCTGCAGCAAGGTGCCAGGGATCAGAACTTACATCCTACATTATTAATGTCACCAAAGAATATATTGGCCAGTGGCCCCACATTGAATTAGAAGAGATCTGAGCTTACATGCTACATTTTCAATGGGACCAAACAATGTATCAGATAGTGACCATGAGTTAAATTGTGGGACATCCTTACTTCCTACATTGTTCATGTCAGACAAAGAAATATCAGCCTGCACTTGTGCATTGCATTGAGGAGAACCAGACTCACATCCTACATTGTGAATACCACCCATTGATGTATCAGTCAGTCACCCTGCTTGAAATTGTAAGAGAAGCTGCCCACCAGCTACATGGCAAATACCACCAGAAGATGGATCAGCCAATGATCACACACAAAATTGTAGGTGCCCACATTCTTGATTGTTGATATCATCCAGTGATGTGTCATACAGTGACAGTGCATTAAGGTGGAGGAGATCCAGACTTACATCCTGCATTATCAGTGACCAAACAATGTATTAGCCTGCCACACATCAAATTGGGGAATATACAAACTTACAGGCTGCAGTGTCAACAGGACCAAACAATGTATCAATGAGGGACCACACATTTGTGACAGACCTGGACCTACAGCCTACATTGTCCATGAGAGAGAAAGAAATATCAGCCTGCCCATGTGCATGAAATTGCAAGAGATCTGGACTTACTTTCTACATTGCCCATGCCATCAGACAATAGATCAACCAGTAAACATGTCCTAACTTATAGGAAATTCTGACTTACATACTACATTATCCATGCAACCAAATGATTCACTGGCCAGAAACCACCCATGAATGCTGGGAGATATGGACTCACCTCCTATTTTATCCATCCCATCCAATAATATATCAGCCATGGACCTCATATTGAATCCACACTCACATACTACATTGTGAATGCCAACAAAAGGTTTATCAGTCAGCAACTAAGCATCAAATCCCAAGACATCCAGACCTACATCCTGTGTTGTTGATGGCACCAAAAGATCTATGGGTCAGTCATCACACATCAAATAGTAGAGGAAGCCAACCCACACTCTATGTTGTTCATGCCACCAAATGTCACATCAGGTGGTGACCACATGCCAAACTGTGAGATGCTTACCTCCTATAGTATCAATGTCACAGAGGGATATATCAGCCAGGAACAGTCCAAATGTGGGGGATGCATACTCACATGCTATGTTATCCATGCCAGTAAAAGATATACACCCAGCAACCTCACATTAACTATGAGATGCAAACTCACCCCCTGCATTGCAGATTCCAGTAGAAGCTGTATCAGGAAATGACCATGTATCCAATGGTGGGAGATCCACTCACATACTGCATTCCCAATGGCATCAAAAAATGTATGAGCCAGACACCATGTATCAAATTTGGAGATCCAGACTGACCAACTACATTGTCAATGCCACAAAGAAGCATGTAAGTCAGTCAGTGTGGACTGAATGTTAGTGCTTGTGGCTATACCTCCTATGGTGTTGATGCCATCCAACAAACCAACAATGTATCACCAGTTGTTGCCATTACAGCATATGAGACAATCAATATATTGCTCACAACTTGCACAGTGACTCACCATGAGAATCCTGAACCCTTTATCTGCACATAACTGGGATATTTCATCTTCCCCAGGTCCTGGAGCTTTGGTCATGATGTTCCCTGAAAATAGTCAAAGTGTACCATCATCTCATTGATACAGCTTGAGACAGCACCTTCAACTCCACCATCAAGGACTCTATGAGATAAACATGACTGTTAGTCACTAATCTATTGGACATCCACACTCACCGCTGTAAAACATAGATGGTATGAATCCGGCGGTTTCTTTTCCAAACTGTGAGGTGAAGCAATGATCTCTGGGTCTCATTGGGAAGGGCATCCATAGTGGCTCCAAGAAGTTGGTTGCACAATGCTATGCTCTGCTCGGTAACTTCATGCATGTCTTTATGCCAAAATTTAACTGCGAAAAATTGCTACTCAGATAGAATATACATACTTCCAACCCTGAGAAAACCAGCAGGTGGGTACCGCTGGTTCCGAAATTGTGTCTCAAGTCCATTAACAAATTCAGCCACTTTCTGCTCCACCTCCGGGGCACAAGCGAGGAAATCGGACGGTTCAGAAGCAGGGCCGAGAACCTCGGTCATAATTTTGGTCTTTCTTCCATCTAGCTTGGTGAAAATCCCGATCACAGGCACTGAACGGACACATGGACCAGTGCATAAGAGAAAGGATCGAATGGTGCGACTCATGGGACATACCTGATGCTGTGGGCTCGGAGAAAAAGCCTGAGTGCAGGAATCCAAAGGGCCTGTCATTATCGGTTGGGATGCAGAGCCTGAAGCAATCGATGGATCCAAGTGTGAGGGTGTATGAACCAACATGTAAACACACCAAATCGCATGCAACTGCTGTGAAGGGGAAGCTAACGAGCGCTTTTGAATAAATTGCCAGACGGCCTTGACTTCCTCGACCCCTCCCGCCTCGAAACCACCAGAGTCGTGGAAAACGAGATCAGGGTTTGATTTGTAAGTGATTTCATCGTCGATGGTGTGGATCCCTCGCTAGATAGTATGAAAATATCGAGTAACCACAGCGTGCCTTTGATAGGATGGTTCTTACTTGATCATATCCCCTGGGGACCTCCTCGATCTGAGAGATAAAGGGATGAATTAGAAGAGCATCTCTACTGAGCTCGAATATCTGTAGTAATTACACGTTTTCCGTTCCGAGTCACTATACTCGCGCCGGCAGGGCTATCAGTTAGTCGTTCGAGCAGAGTGGTCTTTCCTGCGTTCGCCGGTCCAAGTATGAGGACCCTGAAGCGCCTATTTTTGTCGGGGATCTCTCCACCGGGGACTTCCTCCTCGGTGGATACTTTCTTGGTGGGTTTAAAATGCTTGCGGATAGATTTCCACATGGTTGATGGACTAGAGAAGGAGACAGAGGGCGTCGGTGCGTGTGCGTGGTGTATGTAAAATGTTATTGTAAATACATTCGTGCACATGCTACAAAATGTCACAAGGCAGGCATGCAGTGAGAGCATTCCCGTTATGTCAACTTGATTAGCTTCTGTCCGAGAAACACCAACATCTCGCTTCCTCGAGATAGGGCCCTTCTGGGGACAGGTATGGCCTACCACCACGGCCCGATTGTGTCTGAGTGACTAGGATGGATTCTGGTCAAACACGTACCAATCGGGTCAGAGGGTGGTTGACCGTGACAATCCCCTTCACGTGACTGGTTCGCGAGGATCCACCTCTCATTCAGACGGTCCGTAGCTTTCTGTGCCTTCCATTCTGATTAATCAGACTGTGCACGAGGCCTCAGCGTGTCTTCAGGGTGTGCCCTGTCGCTGGATTCCATTTATTAGCCAATAATGCCATTCTTCAAGTTCCCCGTTGGGGACACCGCGTTCCTCCTCCGCATCGTGCAGCTACCTCTTATACTGTGGTTCCACTGATCCAGGTACTTGAACTTCGAGCCAGACTGCGATAGTTCAACCACCAGCATCAACTATCCTACCGACGCATTGTGGCTCAGACCACCGCCGACTCTCTCAAGACGATTCTAGTATGCTACGTTCGCCATATACCTCTTCCAGCGCTCAAGTAGCGTCGTTAGGCTCAGAGTATTCGTGGCAAGTGACGTTATACGTCCTTCCGTACATTTCACTCATTGTGAGCATTCGAGTCAGGAGTCGGAGAGCCTTCTTTGATCAATGCAGTATTCCGCGCCAGAACCCTCGCTGTGCGCGCTCCTTGCTTCCCGAATCTCGCACTACTTGATCTCAGTGCACACGATAGAGTACCTCCGATGATCGTGCACACACGATATTCATCAAGAACTCGCTCAGATGACAGCCATCGACTCATTCTACACGATTCACAAGGACTTACTGGTGGAGCTCTCGAGAATCTTCGAACCGCACAAGAGTTCATCAAGAGGAGCGCGGAAATGGTGTTTAAAGACAGGCTACATGCTATTTGGTGCGCATGACATTGCCTTTTATCTAGTGTACCCCAGAAATTGTGATTTCTCATGGCTCTAGGTTGCGCTGCAGGATCCCATTCCTGGAGGTCGAGTTTTTGAGCGAGGAGATGGGGTACTCCCCAGAACTCTGCCAATGAGGGTATATTGATCAGTTCTCTTGAAACTGGTGTCTCCATACTGACTGCTGGCAACGTATCCCCTCGTATCCCAAGTTCCAATCATTGAAGTATGGCCAGCTTGTGCTGCGAAAGGAGAGTGTTCTCGCACGGTCCCTTGGTAGTAACGTAGTCGGACGGGAGGGTTAAGCAAAGAGACTGCTATGGAGGCCGTCAACGTTAGTTGCGAGAAGCCCCTTGACGCAGCAGCAAGCAATCGACATACGTGGACCGAGGTCTGTACTATTGGTTGGACGACTATTCTCACACTGATAGACCCTTATTTCCCAGTGACAATCGAGTACAAAGACCTTATCGAGAAACTGATCAACCTCGCCATGAACACTATCGTCGATGCTCCCACAAAGACCGGTCCGAAAACCCAGACAGCGACGGCCGAGGCTACTGGTGACTCAGAGCAACGAATCTTGGAACCTGGCTCCTCACGGTTGCTCAAAGAGGTAGTCTCGGCACAAAGATCCCGACATCGATTGAGTGAGTCCAATCTGTTCACTATTGCTTGTCTGGCGTTCGCATTATGATGCGATATCTTCCAGTGTTGGGTGTTGGGCGACACAGTGCGTCCGTTTTGGAAACACGAGCGACTCCCCCCCCTTTTCGCGCATGCTTTTTCATTTCTATAGAGTATTGGGGTTATATGTTCTCTGGAATCTTTAGTGTAGTGTCTAAAGTCGACAGATTCAGCATAATGACGCACTACTTACAGATCTAGCAAGCGACCATCCGAATCCTCCTGGCCTGTAAGGATCGTCTCATCCTGTGGATCTAAGTGACAAGCATGATATGGAAACATCTCAGTGTTAATACCACCATAAAGGTTATTCGACCCGCGGCTACTATGGTTGGGGCTCTCTCGCCTTCAGCACCATTTGTCCTCCTGGCTGCAATCATTCTCTACTACCTTCATAGGCCTATGCAATTTATCAAAGAACATGGGTGTCCATCGAGTGTAGATAGGGTTTCTGTTAAACAATACCGTACTATTGCCCCAAAATCCTTTGATACCTAGATGGGATACCTCATCGACATTATCGTTGTGATGAGCTGTTTATTTGCCTTGGTAGATTCCCGTGGATTGGATCGGATATCTCCTGCGATCGGTCACTCTCGTGCTGAGGGAGTATTCAGGCATAAAGGAAGGGGCCATGAGCAGGTCAAGTTGTATGTCAATGACACCAAGTTCCCGGGGTTGAGACCGAAGCGTGCAATCGACCGGATCTCTGTGCTTGTCAAGGTTGGGAAGTACAAGGAACTTGATGCCGCGGTGATATTAGCCGCCTCAAGAACCCTTGACGATGAAGAAATATCGCATCACTTCAGATACGATCTGAACCTTGTTGCTCTTTGGATTTCATGGATTATTACATGCATGGCTTAGAATAATTTTGAAATGAACATAGTGCTGAAGAACGAGTGATGAATCCAGGCGAGATACTGTAAGCATGGAACGGACTCCAACCGGCATGATGGTGCAGTGTCCACCACACTGGCTTTGGGATTGTGGCATATCAGAATATCAGAGCAACCAAGTGATATTCAGCAGACAGGGCACCCTCGGTGAGCTTGTAGAGGTATGCGACGCTGAAATGCGCAGGCTGGCGGGTGCGGCGGAAGCAGCTTATGACCAGACGTCAGACTCCTATGGTTTGTTTACATTTGTTGTTGGTGGGCGGAAACTTACCCGCCTATCCCGTGCCCGCCCACAGTCGGGCCAAGTACCGGGTTCTCACGCGCCAAACTGCCCGTGGCACACGCGCACCAGCAGAGACCTGTCATAAATTAGCAGGCTGACTGTTTCAGAGGTCATGCGGATGAACTTCACAAGCATCACGATCGAGAACGCGTGACTCAGTCACCTGACCACTTATGTAACCGTCTCAGGCTCGTTTTCAGACGCATTCACTCCGATCTGACGGAAGTACTACGAATTTCGGAGTATATGTTATCGACAATGAGAACTAGCAAACGCTATATAATAAAACTCAGTGTTATATCAACTAAGTCGACTTGAGTCGACTTCGCCGGCTGCGCTTGGGCTCGACTCAAGCTGAAGAAAGTCGAGCAGAAGCTGAGCGGAGCCGAGTCGCGGCAACACTACCTTCACCCAATTCTGGCCATGGAAGTCCCCGTATCAGAAATCTGCTGTCGAACCTCATTGAGCCTATCAGTAACTATCAGAGATCTGTTGCGATTGGGTATAGACGTTGCGCCATGCCATTCAAATACCTGGCTTACTATGGTAAGACTAGATTTTTTGGCCTCTTAGGTGTCTTCAGGCCGTGAATATGGATCTCGACAGTGTCTCGTCTGTTCCTCCCCCTGCCTTTCAATCTATTTGCCGTCAGGACACACAGGAGTACCTGGGCTTTTCAGATATCCTCTACCTTTACTCCCCTCTGACTTCGCACGCCTTTCATTCTCTCGCGACGTTCCCAATGTCCTGTTGGATTCCAGTACAGACGACACTTTCGGTCCTTGCGATTGACCTCGGACTCGGTGTCCCGAATCGTCTACGTACCCTTCGGGATGAGCATATTTCTACTGAGGAATCTGATCAGAAATTCATTGTCCGTGCAATATTCGCTTCCCAGCCCTTTCCCCTTGGTATGATGTCCCGGGGCTCACAGGTTGCTTGGTGACATGCCGACTAGCATGCATCTAAAAGTGAGGCTTCCTACTGTCTTTTCACAAGGCTGTCGTGTCTCTTGAGAAAGGCTAGTGCTTCTAGGCGAAATACCAGTCGAAAATACGGTATCTTACTTCCCTATCTGATGTATCCCAAAGGCGGCTCAAAACAGTAAAACATGAATACCAACCGTCACATCAGTGTGTGACTCTACATTTTCTTCAATTTGTTTGGGGCTGTTGCCGCACTGGCTACATCCAGCGATATTGTGTGCGAATTACTTTCTTCCACCACGTACTTGCATATTAAACCTCATGAGATATTCCTCGCATTAAACAGCTTCTCTGTCACGGAATCTTCCCTCACAGGACCAAATGGTCAAATGGGAGGATAGTTAGTCTGGCTACACTAGGGGTTAGCGCCACCAACCTTTCCGCTGAACCCAAGAACCAGATTCAGTCTCTGATACGAGTGACAACGGATTTCGGCAAGACAATGAAACATAAGGATGCGATCTAGTTGGGGGGGCTTTTGACGAAGACCGGTGGGGCCCAGGAAGTTGTGCAGACGGCTGTGGAGCACAGATGATAGGTTTTTGGTTTTTTTTTTCTTGCGTTTTTTGATGGTTTTTAAGGACCCATTTCTCACGGATTCCACCTGTTTTGAGCAGGTCTGAAGACCAAATCATATCAAATCCGGGCATTTCGGGGCTCGGAGACCACACTCCTCGACCCCAGATTTAGAATCTTTTGGACACAGTACCAGATCGGAGCTCACCGGGTGCGGAAGTTCTGTATCGTCACGTCACAGCCGCGGAGTCCGAGGCCACGAAAAATTTCAGTATCATGCGTCAGACAATAATATTGTTAACTACTGCAAGGTGTGGCACATCATCCAAGCTTTCCTTTCATACAACATCTCACGAGGAAAGATTAGGTGGTAATGTGACATGGTCTTACTACAGTAAGCATGATTAGGCAATGATGTTTCAATTTTTGATCACGATCCTCCCCCCCCTCGATTTGGCTCGATCTCATTCATATCCTGAAATATGGCATCCGAGATCGGGGGCGACCGGGGGCCCCTCGGGCAACTCCCCTTGGTTCTAATAAATTTGGGTGCTCTTTTGGCTCCACGGTGACATCCATCTCCACACCTCTTCCTCCTTCCCTTTTCCCTTTATTCCCGTCATCATGGGGACATTGACGGACCCCCTAATCAACCTCCTTGGTGGCACGTTCTTTGGTGAAGTCGTCACCGCTATGTCAGTCTCCTCTGGCCTTCAAGATGCCATGACAGCACTGATCTACCGTGTTCATCAGAGGCTTTGGTATCCTCACTGTCCAGATCTCTAGCTATTATCGTGCCTTCCCAAATGATGGAAGACTATTGAAAGTGGCGGTGCGTCTCTCTCTATTCCCTGGAAATGTGCACTCATCGACCAGTATCTATTCTTCAGGTGGGATTTTTATGGTGAACGTTGCTTACACTTATCTTCCGATGCATCTTCCTCATATTCCACTATGAAGGGCTTTGGAAGCTTTCCAACTGTTGTGTCCCCTCTTTTTTTTTTCCGACCGCTTCTTGGAATTAATGCGAAGGCTTGCTGGTGTCCGACAACCTCGCCTTATACAGCGGATGTGTGAGCCAGTATTTATATGGGGGGTTCATCAAACATTATTACAATCCTTTGCCTCTCGCCCGCTCGACTTGGTGAGTATCGGTCTCGCAACGGTTGACACTCCTTTCCCTCTCGACCCTGTTCCCACATCCCATATTTATAGGGAATTCGGAATGTTTCAGGTCACCGTGGTGAGCCCAGAGTCAGTGCTTGTCGTAGATACCCTTATCTTGACTTTGGCGCCATTTGTTCCAAGGTCGTCGCATCAGTCACTGTGCAAACATTCTTTGCGCATCATGTCTATTCTCGTAGGTCTTGCAACATCCCACCTAGAGGTCCATCACACTCATAATTCCCCCTGGATTCCATAGTGAGCGGCAATCTCTATCTCGGAATCTTCGTGGTATGTCGTGGCCCTAATGTCCCAATAGATCTGTCTGAAGGTCTTGCACTATCACTTCGCAGGAAGCCCTTGTGTTCATTCAGTTCGGTTAGTCGTCCCCAATTACCATCGCTTTGTGACGATCTTCGTCCCTCTTACTCCCCTCGCACACTAGTATTTGGTACCAGTTAGTCGTCTTCCTCTTCGTGGTTCTCAACAGATCGTGACTTGTTATCTTCCGATATCAAACCGATATGCAGCAGCCGCCATCAAAGCGTATGCATTTCCACACTCTCGTTGTCGAGGTCACAACTGGTCTCGTGTTGTTCTGATTCAATTGTATCTTTTTTCCCCTTGTTGTAGGAATATAGTATTAGAGTTTGAACTCGTGGTCAAGGACTGTACCTGGCTCATCGTGACATGGCTCGCTATTCAAGTGTGTCTCTGTCCAATCTATCTACCCTCGTCTCTAACTCTTTCCCTTGGCTTCGCTCATATATGATACACGATGGCTTTCAGGCAGTCTCAGATGTTGTGATTGCGACGTGTATGTGTATCTTATTGCGAAGACGGCGGACCGGATTCCAGAGGTCCGTGTCTGCTACCATTTACCACGGCATATTCGTCAACTGAATGGCCATTTCTCTGATTGATGATCTCATGTATCGTTGTGTGGCACAGAACTGATTCGATCATCAACCGTATGGTTTTTTATACTATTGCTACGGGTTCGGTCACCGGCGTTCTCTCGTGTCTTGTTCTGGGGCTGGTACGCTTCGGCCGTTTCAACATGATAATTCTGGTGCTGAACTTCTTCATGGGCCAGTTTGTCAAATTGGGCTTTGAGTTTGGTGTTCTCATTCTCAGCGTGGTACGTCGCTCGGTTTTTCGATCTCCTGCTCGTTCGAGAATGGGGATCTCCTTCGTCGTCCAAGACTAATTGATACCTTGATCCTATTATAGCCACTGAGCGCGCTCTATTCCATCACAATGCTCGCCAAGTACGGCCCTGCTTCGCTATCCAGTCATGCGGAACAATTTAATTTTATGTCCCCTCTTGCAGTCTACACGCACGAAAGACACTCCGGACGAAGCTCGCACAGTCAACTCCCCTCCAAGTGATGAACTCCTCAGCGAAAACCAGGGTACGGTTGACTGTTGTGATGTGAGGTGACACTAACTTACCGACCGGGATTCCTCCTTTTTTTCCACGAACAGAAGCCCCAATCTACAGTGGTCCACATCACCCAAGAGACGACGGTACACGACGAAATGGGCGGCAAACTGACGGTTCGTATCCGATGAACCCCCCCTTTCGTCGTGGTATTTACCGATTGCGTATGTCACCAGAACTCATCACATTCATATCCTCCGGCATCCATATACCCTTTTCATTTCCATGGAGAACAATAATCGCAAAATTTCCGCCATCACATTCGGTCGCTCTTTCGAAGAAAAACATTTCTTATGTTTCCTCCACTTCGATCCTGTATTTGTGTCTCTCTCAAGAGTGTTGATGGTCATGGTCATCATCCATTGTCGCGCTCAACGACGTGATGAACGCGGGGGGGCGGCACGTTGAGTGTTGCACTTAAGTTAAGCCCACGTGATTTATGGGAGATTGGAGGTACATCGCCCTACGGTAGAGATACCCAAAGTAAAGGTGCCTTAATACTAGTTTTCTGCCACTATCCATTGGGTCACGCATGAAAAATCGGGTGGTTTTATTCAGGCCTTAAACTGCAATATAATGTCCTGGGATGGCAAATAATCGGACGTCCGCATAAACAGGAGCCTCTATATAGAGGCTAGTGTTCCTGCCTATATCACAGAGGCCTTGTTATTTCAGGGCCAGTCAGCACAATACAGTGCTGTTTCAATTCAACAAGAAACATTGGATTTTCTCTATGATCGCATAATGGGGCTAGGCAAGGATCCACTTGAATAGAAGTCTACGACTGATCAGATGAGCCCCAAAACATTGTTTTGCGGGCAATTGAATTTATCCTTACATATTTAGGTGCTTCACTACAAAGCTCAAAATGAACCCCTCAAAAACACTGTTGTCCAGGGCAACTTTTGTTTGATGTTTGTTTTTGCTGTCGTGAAGCACCATCTTGCTTTGGTTCATTTTCATCTGAGCGAGGTACACAGGCACCAAGAACCAGATCTACAATGCATTCAGTTCTCGAGTTCAGTTCCTGTGACGCGCGATTGAACAGTCAGTCGAAACGGTAGACATGTGCAAAAGGGATTTCGGGAGGAACCATGATGAGAAACCGAGCAAAAAACAGCCATGTTTTCATGTTGTGAAATTGATCCCTTACGTCTGTCGCACCATACTACACTGAGTTCGTAGATCATCCAACTACGGGGATTATAGTGTTCCAGATGCTTCATGGATAAGATACAACTGAAAATTATGGATGTGACTGGGCGAGGCATGCAAATGAGATGTGTAAATATGTAAATGCAGTTGCGTGCGGAAGGTTGATTATTTCAATCGTAGCTGAGCTCATGTCTTGAAGGCTGGGGGGGTCGACGTTCTCTATCATCTCTATCTCGCCGTCTATCTCCCTCACGTACGTGTTCCCGATCCCAGTCCGAGCGATCCCGGCGATCTGGAGGAGAGCGAGGACGTGTCCCACGATGGTCTCGAGGAGCGCGGTCTCCACCCCGGGCAGCGGAGGAAGATGACGGTGGGAGGGGATGGGGGGGATGCATCGGGAAGCCAGGATTTCCAAGGCCTAGCCCCATGTGCATGGGCGGTGGCGGGCGACCAGGAGCGAGATGAATGGGTGGGAGATTTTGAGACATAGGGTAGAAAGGGACTTGTCGATTCAATCCTGGAGGTGGTGGTGCGCCACGCCAGGTTTGTTGTCGACCTGACGGATGAGGATGTGGGGGATGGGCGAATCCATTTCGGTGGGGCGGGCCTTGTCCTGGATGCCCTTGTTGGCTCCGATCCATCGGCCCTCCGTTCATCCCCCCTCCGCCGTTCGGAAAGAATTGAGGTTGGGCATGGGCATAAAATTGGTAGCCTTGATGCATGTGCCCCACTGGTATCCCGACATGACGAGGCGCATTAGGTTGAGGAGCTCTTCGGCGATTAAACTCGTGGGAAGATTCATATTTGGGTAAGCTGCGGGATTTTCAGAACCGCAATAACGACAGTAAACAGTGAGCCGCCGCACAGTAATCTATAACGAAACCGAAGGTTATGAAACACGT
Organism: Hydnum rufescens UP504; assembly: GCA_014904985.1. Taxonomy (NCBI): domain Eukaryota; kingdom Fungi; phylum Basidiomycota; class Agaricomycetes; order Cantharellales; family Hydnaceae; genus Hydnum; species Hydnum rufescens. The sequence continues at coordinate 108,837 of MU129031.1, read as the reverse complement.
ACGACTTTGGGTCGGCTGGCAATGGCTCGGTCCAGAAATAGTTATGATTAAGAGATTCGAAGGCGGTGATGCGACGCTTTGGATCCAGTGTCAACAGACGGTCTAACAGGTCAACCGTCTCTGCTGATGCTCTGCGGGCGCACACCAAGCAAATGAAACAGGTGAAGAGAATGGTGAGAAAGCAAAGGGACGAGTGGATGATGTGACGCACTGCTCTGGGAGTATAGATCGAATGTGCCGTTGAGATGGAACCCAATTTGCCTGAAACTCGGCCTTAGGGTTATACTTATTCCAGCCGGGAAAATTTTCTTCTGTCGGCGACCCGCAGAGTTGAAATATTCTAGTTAGTTGGTCAGCGTCGCTGGTTCCAGGCATAATTGGCTTCCGATAAAACATCTCAGCAAATATGCACCTGATTGCAGACAGGGAAGATAAATACCCGTTTAGATGCAGGAGAGAATGGATGGCGTACCCGACACCCCACATATCCACCCAACCTTCATACTTTCTCTGCCCGAGAAGAAGTTCTGGAGAGCGGTACCATCGGGTCACTACTGAGTTCGTGTAACTTCGTCTCTCATCATCACTCTCGTTTCTTTGTGAAGACTTGGAGATGAATGAGACAGCGCGGGCAAGCCCAAAATCCGCGATCTTCAAGCAACCCTCATTATCGATTAATAAGTTGGCGGATTTCAGGTCTCGATGAAGTATTTTATTCTGATGTCGCACAGACAACGTCAGAGCACAGAAGGGAAGGATATATCATTCGGAGAGGGATGTTTCGATACGTACGCGATGGAGGTATCCTAAGCCCTCACACAGTTGCTTCATATACAGTTTGATTTGACTTATCGTCAGTCTGACATTGGAGTTCTCCAGAAGGCCCGATAGATCATGATCCATATACGGAAAAACCATGTAGATGGAAGTTTCAGCGTCAGGTCGTTGTTGCCCTGTCAAAATACAACGCTCCATGAACCACGAACGTACGGTCATAGTTCAGATGCTCACGCTGTACAATCATGGAAACAACAGATACGATGCTTGGGTGGTTCAACTTTTTAAGGATCTTGATCTCCCTCAAGGCAGTAATTGGTACGCCCTCTGTTTCGTCTTTCATAAGAATTCGCTTCAGTGCCACGAGCTGATCACTCCCTTTCCGTCGGGCTTTGTGCACTTCACTGAAAGAGGGAGATACGGGATCGACATGTACATGAAAAGGATTTACTTATATATTGTAAGTCACGTACCCGAAAGTCCCTTCTCCGAGTTTGTTCAGTAACTCAAAATCGGAAAGCTTGTCAACTCCAACGAAATTTCGACCAAAAGCATCAGATTCTTTTTCGGGGGGACGCATTGTCCTAGTGCCGGTGGCTTTCAAGTGGGGAACTGATGTCCCCGTACGTATTGGAAGAGGCTGTACTTGGATTGGCGGAGGCGCTTTAGGACGAGGCGATCGTGAAGGTGAACGAGAGCGAGAACGAGGTGGTCGCTCCTTTGGCATCTTGGAATCAGGGAGATATCGATCACCGTTCCACGCTCTAGGATAATCATCTGATTCATATCTGTGCCAGCGAGCAGCTGGTAGCCCTCCATCGTGCATCCCGACATCTCGATAGCCGTCCGGTGGAGTCTTAAGACGATCCTTGAGGTGGTCTCGAAGTGGCCGATGCTCGACATCATCGCGTCGTATCCATTCAGGTTTGCTTTGGATTGGATATGGCCCACGCGACCTGGAGCGCTCACGCGCCGGTTGTACCCTTCGCTCTCGTCCTATGGGGCGCAGCGAAAGGTGTGATTCAGGCTTCGATTTCGACTTGAAGGGAAGGGGTATTTTGGCAGTGCGGGGAGAACTGTCCTCTGCGCTACTCGACCCATTGGCACGGGCATGTGTCGATGGGGAAGCAGCAGACCCGTCGGTGACCTCGCCTTCCTCGGGCTCGTCGTCTGGGATACGGCGCTTCTGCACTCGGGGGGAGTCCGCCGAGTGTTTGCGCTTCAGCATGAAAAGTTAAATGGGCTGTAGCGTCGCGAAAAGTGGCGGCAAACGCCGGCGTTGAGTTGACACCTAACACGTCTTTGCAAAAGGTGGTTAGCTCTCCAGACGTATTTCATGCTACTGGACGTCAATGTGAGTTCATTATTTCGGACATTCTGAATTGTTCTCCTGATTTTGTGAGCAGCGAAAGTTATTCGCGCGTTCCGATAGAGTCAAGTCGGTTGATTTTCATCCGACTGAGCCCTGGATCCTTGCTGGGCTTTACAATGGCTCCGTACACATATATAACCACGAGACCGGGGCTCTGATCAAAACTTTCGAGGTTGCGGAAGTCCCAGTTCGTTGTGTCCACTTCGTCGCGCGAAAACAATGGTTCGTCGCAGGCTCTGATGACTTTCAGCTGCGGACGTTCAACTACAACACGCATGAAAAAGTGTCTGCTTTCGAGGCACATCCCGACTACATTCGGTGCTTAACTGTACACCCAACTCTCTCCTTGGTTCTGACTGGGAGTGACGACATGACGATCAAAGCTTGGGATTGGGATAAAGGGTGGAAGTGTGTACAGGTATATCTATTTCTGTCTAAACCTACCTTGGCATCAGGGGCTTGATCCATCGTTAATAAGGTCTACGAAGGCCATACGCACTATATTATGAACCTCGCGATTAATCCAAAAGATTCTAATACGTTCGCGTCAGCATGTCTAGACAGGACTGTCAAAGTCTGGTCAATTGGATCCTCACAACCAAACTTTACTCTGGACGCGCACGAGAAGGGCGTGAATTATGTTCAATATTATCACGGAGGTGAAAAGCCCTACTTGGTCACCACAGGTGACGATCGGTGCGTCCTGATGTCTTAATGGGGTATCCCCCTGCTGAAGTGTTATCCCTCGAAGGCTTGTGAAAGTCTGGGATTATCACTCCAAGTCATGTGTTCAAACACTCGAATCTCACTCTTCCAACGTTTCTTTCGCAATATTTCACCCTTCTCTCCCCATTATCGTGTCTGGTTCTGAAGATGGGACTATTAAAATATGGCACGCCAACACATACCGTCTGGAAAATACTCTCAACTACTCGCTGGAACGTGCCTGGTGCATAGCATTCCGAAAGGGTCTAATGATGTTGCTATCGGATACGATGAAGGACTCGTCGTAATTCAGGTTCGTAAATTGTTTTCTGGCGCTTCGACAGGCGAGGCTAATAGCTGATTTGTAGCTTGGTCGTGAGGAACCAACTTTCAGCATGGATCATGCAGGGAAAGTAGTATACGTTCGAAATTCAGAAGTGCTTTCTCTCAACCTCCAGTCTGCACAAGGTGACATTGTCCCAGATGCACTTACAAACAAGGGGTCTGACTGTCGATTTGATGAACAGATGATGAAAGCCCTGATGGGCAAAGATTGAGTCTTCCTCCGAAAGAATTGGGATCAACGGAAGTGTATCCATCCACCCTTCAACACTCACCCAACGGGCGCTTCGTCACCGTGTGTGGTGATGGCGAGTACATCATTTATACTGCGCTTGCCTGGCGGAACAAGGCCTTTGGAAGCGGAACCTCCTTTGCATGGGCCGGGGACTCGAATACGTATGCTGTCGTGGACGCCAAGACGAAGATAAAAGTATTCCGGAATTTCAAGGAGAAGACCGCGGGTTGGTCGGGACTTAAAGGTGTCGGGAGTTGGGTAGTGGAAGGTGTGTTTAGTGGGACCCTTCTCGGTGCCATTGGTAGTGGATTTGTTATCTTCTGGGATTGGGAAACTGGGGAAGTGGTTAGAAGAATCGAAGTTGAGGCTAAAAACGTATGTTTGAAATTACTTACTGGGTCAGTGTCGTGATGCTTTATATCAATAGGTGATATGGTCGGGGACCGGGGCATTAGGTTGCGATCATCGCCGATGATTCGTTTTATATCCTTCGGTTCGATCGAGAGGCTTATACCGTCGCGCTTGGAAGAAGGGGCCGAGATTGCTGACGACGGAGTCGAAGAGGCCTTCGACGTCGTGTCTGAGGTCACTGAGAAGTGGGTTCTGAGTGTTGTTGTACTGAACCTTATTGCTAACGAAATTTGATGCATTAGTGTCAGGACCGCTAAGTGGGTCGGGGAGTGCTTCGTGTATACGAATGCTGCCAACCGACTCAATTATTTGGTCGGTTCTCAACCCCAAACCGTAAACCACTTCGACACGTGGGTGGACTGGTATTTTCTTGGGAACGGAATCTAACCGCCCGTGACTTTGACTGATTCAGGACAATGTACCTCGTTGGGTACATTCCAGCGCACAATCGGGTCTATGTGGCAGACAAAGACTTGAACATATATGGTTTTGGGCTTTCGCTGGCATACATCGAATATCAGACTGCCGTTCTTCGTGGCGACCTGAATGCAGCGACAGAGATACTGCCAGCGGTGCCACCAGAACAGCGTAATAAGGTGGCTCGGTTCCTCGAAGCACAAGGTATATATCTATTTTTGGTACGAAGGGTACGGACAGCTGACAAATCTTCCAATGCAGGCCACAAGGAATTGGCACTACAATTGACCAGCGATTTAGACCACAAATTCGATCTCGCGATTTCCATAGATGATCTGGAGATTGCATTGGAGATTGCTCGTGTGACCCCTTCGCCGGAATCGGATGCTAGATGGAAGGCAGTTGGGGATCGAGCTCTGGCCGTATGGAAATTTGATCAAGCGAAGGAGTGCTACGAGAAGGCTAGAGATTCGAGTTCGCTGCTGCTACTCTACCTGGCAACAGGCGATCGCGAAGGGCTATCTAAATTGGCTGCTCTTTCTGGTATGTCATTTCTCGTCCTCGCGGAGACTAAAGTTGACGGGACTATTCATTTGCAGTAAGCGAAGGGCAGAATAATATCGCACTTGCGGCGTTACTTCAATTGGGTGATCCTAAGCCGTGCGTGGACTTGCTAGCGTCGACAGACCGAGTTCCGGAGGCGGCGCTGTTCGCTCGAACCTATGCTCCAAGGTACGCATCCTATACGTGCCATTAGAATTGCCGTTTGATTTTCCGCATTGCCTGGGTTGGGGTCTTACAGTCAGGTCCCGAGAACAGTAGAGAAGTGGAAGGAGAGTCTCGTGGTGGGGAACCGGAATCGATTAGCCGACACTATTGCGAATCCTTCAGTCAGCCCGGAGGTTTTTGAGGAAGGATGGGCGGAGGCGCTGGAGCGTGAACATGGGGGGGCAGTGGCCACAGAAGTTTCATAATCGAGTACATGCGTCTGTTTTGTATATTATTCTGGCGCCAATCATGGGGGCGGGGAAGTGTGTATGTGGCAGTGTTTCTCCCGATAGATACCGCTGCCGGAAGCAAATCGGTCAGAGATGGCCGCTAAAAGGCGGACGTCTTTTACGCCCAGGAGCGGGATGTGGCCGGTGCGCGAAGGCGGATGGCCGAGGGCGCAAGTGGCGCCGTAGCCGTGGGCTGGGCGGCCATCAAGCACCGAGCCTGCTGGTTCATGTCTGGCTGCGCATCTCATTCCTCGGGTGGGTCTGCCCGCCAATTTCACCTAGGCGGACATTCCCCGCTGCTTTCACCAACGATAAAGGCACTGCACACCGTTCTCCTCCTCCCTCCCTCAAGCATGCATGTGCGTACAGCCAAGTTCGGCGGTGGACCACCCACACTCACCCTCCTCGCTAGGCTCCTGAGGCTGAACCAGATGCTGCTCTCCAGGCGCGCGTCGATGAGCTCGAAGAGCTTATCCTTCAGGCCCGTCGTCGCCAATTTGAAGATGACCCGACTGCGGTGACGACTTTGATTCCGACCTCCAAGGTGAAGACGATCTCGATCTAGGAATTCAGCTCGACTACAATGTGCACCCCAACGTTATGCTCCCAGGAGAACTCACCGACCATCTGTGAGTTTCTCTCTTCCTTCATACCCTTGTTGTGCTAACTAGTTTGTTCAAGATTGGCTGTGTTCTGCTCACACATATTTCAATTCAGCTTTTACATGTCTGTGCAAGACTTCAAACGATCCGTCCACCTCCCTCCCTCCGATCCGGATAGTCTTCCCCCATGTCTGCACAGTGCCATCTTCCTTGTCGCATGCCATTTCTCTCCTCGTCCCCTCTCCGATCTCGAGGCTATATTCCTTCAACGCACACACCGCCTCCTCTCCCAGGCCACAGTCTCAGGCGATAGACCCATGGATATTTGCATGGCAGCTGTCCTCTTCTCTCGCTATTGTTTCTACACCAACCGTCCCGACCTTGGCGTGTGTTATACGTCCTGTTCGTTCTCCTTTCTCGGGCTCATCGCCTACTGCTCATCGCCTGTTCCTAGCCGCCCTTACTTTTGCGATAGGCTGCAGTCTCCATCAAGTATCTTTGCAGTCTTCCAAACTTAACCCGAACACAGGTCCTCTTCCGCCATCCCGCTCCGAGGAAGAAACTTTGCGGCGAATCAGGATGTGGAATTCTCTGTACATAGTTGCGTTTCTTTCCGCTCGCTTGAGCCATCCGTCACTCAATGTTTCACTAGTTGGATCGTGGTTCGTCATGGACCAATGGTTTAGCACCATATCTCTCAGATGAGGTACCATTTCCTGAAGGAATGTCCGATAGTCTGAGTGTCGATTTGATCCCATTCAAATGACAGGATATCACAACGCCTTGGTCAATTAACTCGTTGAGTTCAGGAAGTCGATTACAACAAATTCGCACTTCTCCCCCTTCTCCAACCATCACGTCACTTTTTGCTGCCGACTCTCCCACCCTGACTGTGCAGCGTGGGGATACCGCACTCTCCATTCGGGCCCGAAGTGTCGCGTTACACGACCGATCCAATCGATTTGTACGATCGGTTTCGTCTGGTGTGCCTTTCTTGTACCCTTTCCAGGCTTTATTCATCGTCCATACCGACGAATTAAATTCTCCTTTGATCTAGAAACTGTCTTTGACAGCACGTTCTGGGACACGTTCAATTCCATCGACTCACAACTGTCACAATTCTTCTATTCCTTACCGTGCCTCAAGACCGAGCCAAGTACTTGGGAGATTGATACATACGGGGAAGATGATGAAACTTTTCATTTAGAAGAGTCCGCAGAAGTGGAGGATATATTAGCCTCTCCGCCTCAACGACGACTGAGACATGGCTCACGCCAACACACCGTTGTTCTTGCACAAACCTGTACTCTGGCTGGTATCCTACAACTGCACAGTCTCTTTTCAAATCGCGATCCATTCCACCACCAGGTCATGCTGGATGCTGCGAATGACATGGTGAATGTGGTCCGCTTCGCCTCGGTCCAACCAAGCACAACGCACATACTCGTTATAGTAAGAATCAGTTTCATTCAATTTTTTCCCCCCTGGCTCCGCGGCCCCTAGCCACCTCGGCGTGGGATCTTCTTCTGAATTACCCGGCCTATTCAAAAGTTCGCCCATTGCTTATTTGGATCCCGAGCGCATGCATGCACCCACCTCGGCTGGGCATACGTGACGCCGATCCGTATCACTGTCTTTCATCCCCTCTCTTGCTCTTCAAGGCCTATCCTATCGTGAGTTGCTCACTTAGTGTCTCTTGGTATTTTAGATAGGCTGGACCATGGCCGCTCAAGTCTTGATCGGGGAACTGTTAGCAATTAAAGCAGTGGAACAAGGACGGCCGTCGGCAATAGCACGCCTCATAACAGCCTCATCACCATCTTCATCCACGCCTGCCCGCACATCCACGATACCCTCACGCGTGCTTCGGAGGAATCTGGATGACATCCTTTTCGGTTTGGGCAAAGTCCGGGATTTCTTTCCTCTCTCCAGTGCGTATTCGTCACGTCTCCTGTCACTCGATACCATAGTTGACTTTGAATCGCTATCCCGGGACCATGACATTGTTCATTCCAGAGCTCTATACCGACTATTTGAATCAAGGGCTAGGGCTGTTGTGAGATCATTTCGCCGTATTTGGGGGAATAACATCCGCGCCTTCTTTCGCTCACCTTCCATCCCTTCTATTCTTCCTGGGACCTAGTACCAGCCAGTGTGCTCTTCGGTCTTTCATTCCCTGTGTTTCATGGGCCGTGCTAATGTCTCACTTTTATTCCCATCTGACTTCCGACCTCCTTTCGTTTCTCAATGTGTCCCCGCTTTCGTGTGTTCGGGCATCTTCCCGTTTTTTTTCTTGCCCAAGTGAGGGGAGGCCGATGCTGCAATAATGGGGCTTATGATGACGTGTTGGATACACGGCTTAACATTATTTTTGGACACACTATCAGAATATCTACAATAGAAAATAATAGAGGCTTTCACATTGGGGGATTTCATGGTGGTGCCTAGCCGTGCACCGTCTCGGAGCTCGCCGGAGTATCAACATGGTTGATGCTTTGCTAGCATGGTCCTCAGCCAATCACATATGCATAGACCCTCGCCTGAGCATACGATCGCCTCATACAGGCTCGGATCCTGAAATCAGAAAGGCTGAGTCTGGCATCAGCGTGTTTGCGTTAGGTGTAATTCCAAATGCCACTGCAGGTAAATCGATATTATTCACGTCGCGCAGTTCTAATTTTCACTCATCTAATCTTGAGTAGTTGTTATGATACCCAAAGCGGCGGTGCTCTCCCCTCGCTCATGTTCTTACTCTAATGCCATTCTCGATGCTCTGGGACACGAGCTCTGGGTGCCAACTTTGGTGCTGAGCTTAGCCCTCTCTCTTGAACTGTATGCGTGTCCACATGTGCCCCCGTTATATTTATCTGGATTTTGTTCACTCACGCCTTGCGACTAGGCGACTCGGGCGTGATTCCAGGTGGTGGGGCTACCTTCAATCGCTCCCTCAAACACGAGTGGATCTCGCTGGATTTTGGCCTCTTGAAATGAACAATGATGATATTCAAGAGGCATTGCAAGTGGCTTCAAGGTACCGAGCTGATGAAGCACATAAAAGAAGAGGCATCTAGCACACTTGTGAGTGAGTCGAAGCTTAACACGAGACCCTGGGTATCGATAAATTCTGGCATGTCCTTATGAGATTCCAGCCGGCCATCTTCAAGTTCTATGAGGAATACGCTTCGCCTCTGTTCGATGCACTTGGTCTTGGAAGCCTGACTCTTTCAGACTTCATCACGCCTTTTCCCTTGTTTCGTCAAGAGCATTTCACGTCGATGCTTATCACAAAGTCGCGATGGTCCCCATCGCAGATGCGTACGTGCCGATTCCAGGAGTGTATTCCTCTGGTTTTGAGGTTCTCGACCTCTGTGTAGCTTCAATCATATCGAGGAGCACAATATTCATCTGGAGGTCAGTGAACCTCATCACTTCTCATACCGCGATCGTCATTTCTTTTTTTTCGTCATTGATTGAATGGCAAGTCGGGCACTTTTAAAATAGACGATTATCACGTCTGTTCCACTTGCGGATCTCTGGCTGAGTGCCCGCATGACTCCATTGAAGACAAAGGGAACGAGGATCGTCGTGGCTCGCACCCTCCGAGTGATGGCGGTCAACCGTCACTGACGACACACGTGGATGATGTTTGCGAGATGGTTACCAACAGTGCCATCCTTACGGGAGACGAAATTTTCAACTCGTACGACAGCCGTCTGAGCAATACCCAACTCATGATTCAGTATGGATTCATGCTGGAAGGGAATTCCAACGACCTGCTTAAATGGGACCTAGACGAAATCGATACTATCCTACATTACGGATCCGAAGACGAAGAAGAAGGGTGGTTCTCTCGCATGCGAATATGGGCCGCCATTGCCAATATGGAGCTTCCTCCGGTGGATGTGTCTCATCTTTTGTTCACAACTTCGCCTCCGGTCTCCTCGGCGCTTGGAGAAGATGGCCTGTTGCCCAGGGCCATACGAGGCCGGAAGGAAGCTCCTGTTTCACCCTCAAGGGATAATAACATCGACCCTCGCTTGTGCCTGAGTATCAATGCTGACGCACAAGTTTCCCAACAACTCTGGCTTTATCTGGCGATACAACGGCTTCCCCCTTGCGGCTGAGCTCACTATTACCCACGACCGGAGACGGCGACCTACTTCCTGAAGAGTTTTCTCGTGCTCATGAATATTTGCGCAACCTTGTAACATGCCTGGCTTCTGTCGGTGACCAATGCGAGGAGATACCATCGTTTGCAGGCATCTCCAACCGTGACCGTGAAGAATTGATGGAATTACTGGAGCCAGTGGCAGATGACGTCGTACGGCTTTGCGAAACTAGAATACGAAGTATGCACATGAGCCATCTCACCGTGGCTGAGCTTGGCGAAATGCTTGTATGTTCGACCGCTTGTTGCTTGCTGTCGATTAATCGAGTTTCATACGTGTGTTATAGAGCACCATGGGTGAAAGCGCTCATCAAAGAAGGACGCGAATGGCATTTTCAGTGGCGCTCGGTGAACGCATGATCCTGGAGAGCTGTTCTGGGGTGTGGAAGGGACTTGATAATGTTTGTAGTGATAGCTAGCTCGGCCACAGGCCAGGTTTTGTACAGTTTTTAGTAACAGGATGTGAAGCTCCTAGCAGTTGTAAGTTTAGGAGTCAAACTGGTGTTGATGACGGGTCGTGTATAGTCTAACGGCTATGATACCACTCTCTCATCTAGTGTGGTCAGTGGGGGCCGGGGTTCGACTCCCCGTACGCGAAACCTTTTGACGGTGATAATTTTCCGGCGTCGCTGTGGCGAGATTTTGGGGTACGCAATGCTAATACCTCCATGTCGCCACCATCCCCACTTTTTTGAGAATGTTTTGTCTTGTACTTCTATGATTTCGCATGATGGAACTTCAACACTTAATTTAGGGTCTGTCGGGAGCGGCTCAAGCGGAATCAAAAAGCAAAATGTCACTGAGGTGTATTGAACGATTTTCCAACCACGCACTACCTAGTATAGTATCTGAGCCCGAGTACTACTAATCGCAGTACCTTGGACTTCGAATTCTGTGCCGAGCCCGCATTCATATCCAAGTGGATTTTGCGCATCGTAAGTAATGTTCCATCGTAGGTGGTCATGGTTCACACAGGATTTCCTGCAGATCTACACATCCGCCTAGGCCAGATATACCTGACAATAGATTACGATCTTTGGTGTTTTCGCGTGAGCACATTCATTATAGTTCTTACTTTGCCATTTGGTCAAAGTGTTTAAATTGCCTTGTCGGTTCACATAGACGCAAACCTTGGCATGGCCTCCACGATTCGCAGTTTTCACAGATCTTCGATCTCGCTTGCACGCTCTGTGCCTTCAAAGGCCCATCACCACCAGCCTATAGATGACGCCCTTTTCCCTCACGGCTACCGAGCCCAAGGTATCTATGCGGGTGTAAAGAAAAACAAAGCATCCACGGTGTTAGAAGGCGGTGCGAAAGACCTGGCTCTCATCACTTCCACGACGGCCCGCACGTCTTCCGCCGGTTGTTTCACGAGGAACGTTTTCAAAGCCGCCCCAGTGCAAGTGTCTACGCAAGTCCTGCGCGAATCTAATGGGAGGGCGAACACCGTTGTCGTTGAACAGCGGGTGTGCGAATGCTGTGACGGGCAGCAAGGGCATGGCGGATGCATGGGAGATGGTGCAAGCAGCTGACGCGGCATTGACGAAACCTCTCACCGGGCATTCGACATTGGTGATGTCCACCGGTGTAATCGGGCAGCTTCTCCCTATATCACAGGTGTTGGATGGCATCAGGTCCGCGGCGACTTCGTCCGTGGCCCCTTCGACTGGACCGGGCACGCCGCGCTCGAACTTTGCAGACTGGGAGGCAGCGGCGCAAGCTTTTATGACAACGGACACGTTTCCGAAACTGCGCGCCCGATCCTTTGACCTCCCGGTTGGGGGGACGAGTGGCAATCGCTCCACGACTGTCCGGATCGCTGGCATAGACAAGGGAGCAGGCATGATTCATCCCAATATGGGGCCCCCGCATGCCACCCTTCTCGGGCTCATCGCTACGGACGCGGCAATTTCTCCACGCAGTCTGCAATCCGCCCTGACGTTTGCCGTTAGCCGGAGCTTCAATTCCATCAGCGTCGATGGGGATATGAGCACCAACGACACTATTCTAGCTCTTGCCAACGGGGCCGCCGATCCCGCTATGGAAGAAATCGACGAAGAAACCCACCCCGAGGCTTACGAGGTCTTCAAAGCTGAGCTGACAAGTTTTGCGATCGATTTGGCGAAATTAGTGGTGCATGATGGGGAAGGCGCTACCAAGTTTGTCACAATCACTGTCAAAGTGAATGAGTCTTTCTATCTCGAATTCTTCCCATCACCCCTTATTGAGAAGCATTGCAGGGCGCTCCCACCTACGAAGACGCTCATCATGTGGCTTCAAGTGTTTCGACCTCCTCTTTAGTCAAATGCGCATTATACGGCGAAGACGCAAAGTAACGCCTCCTACTTTCCATGTTCTGGTTATCACCCCTTCGATTGACCAGATTGCATTGTTGCAGCTGGGGCCGCATTCTCTGCGCCGTTGGCTACGCGCCACTTTCCACCAGCACCGTTCACGGACTCGCCGCCCAGGCGATGCAAATTGATCCCAACCTAGTATCGGTTTCCTTCATCCCATCTGACGGTTCTCTCCCCCTCGCCCTTCTCGTGAACGGGGAGCCTGAGAAAGTAGACGAAGAAAGGGCGAAACAGATCGTTAGCGCCGATGAAGTGACCATATTGATCGACCTGGGCGGTGTGGGAGACGCATCCGCAACCTACTGGACCTGCGATCTCAGCCATGTGAGTCTGCTTACAGCTGGTTGCGATCCCTGTTTGCTCATCTCGCATCTTCCTACCTTCCCCAGGAATACGTGACGATCAATGGCGACTATAGGACTTAGAGGAGCATTTTCGTGAAGTAAAAATGCATATTCCCGCTACTAGGTAGCGGGTCTTGGCGGCCAAGATTCCCAGGCTTCCTATAAAATAGAGAAAAGTGTGCGTCCACCCACGTCATAGTACTGCATTCTAGGACCCTCGGGTTTTCCGTCATCTCTTCGTTATGCTGCGCCTTGCTCTTTTCTTTCAGATTTACTGTATCTTTCCGTTTTCGGACCCCTTTTCTACTATTATTGGTCCTGTGGCATCCTGAAAAATTCAACATCGGCCCCTCGCCGACAAACAAACCATTCATCGTGGCATACTGTAATCGGATGAATAATCCACGAGAAAGGGGAGGCGGAGAGACGGGGATAAGGTAGGAGGTGGAGAGGAGAGGGAAGTGGGAATTGAGATCCAATTGACAACAAGCGGAAAGTCAAAGATTCTAACGACGCCTTTTAGCAGGACCTCTGCTCGCAGCCAGAGTCTTCCGCTTCTTTGGCTCAGGTTCCAGCAACATTCCAATCAAAGCCTCGTCTTCACCCTCGGTCTCGACGGCAGGCTCAGCCTCGACGGCGGGTTCGGCCTCGACGGCGGGCTCGCCTCGACGGCGGCTCGGCCTCGACGGCAGGCTCGGCCTCGACAGCAGACTCGTGCCCGTCGGAAACTTGATCGACGTACTCAGATCCCCGATCCTCTTCCAATTCCCTATCCATTTCCAAATCCCCATCCTCTTCAGGCCCATCCGCATCTGCCGATCCTTCCCTATTGTCAAGGAGAGTTGTTAGGTCGATCATTTTCCGCTTCACGCTCGATCCCGGCACCGGGAATGGTTTCGGGTCTGACTTTGGAAGTAGGGATATCAAGTCCACCCCCAAATCACAAACCCTGTCCAACACGTCTTCCCGAAAAAGTTGTTCAAGGAATGTCTGCACAACAGAAAGTCTGTCCTCCCCGACGTATTCTCTGACCACACGTGATTGAACGAGACTCTGGACGAGCTCCTTTTCTTTCGAGAATGAAACCCCCATGGGAGGCAATGAATCAACAGACTCCCTTTTTGGAAGGTCCCTCGGTACAGGCGGTGTTCCTGACACGGGATTCTTTGGTGGCCCAGACTGAGAGTTGGGGTTTGGTCCTAACCCAATTGCTACATTCAATGTTCTCAAAAAAAAAGGGGGGGAGGGGAAGGGGTGAAAAGCTCACCTGCAGTCTTTCTTACTATTTTCAATGCCTTGCCCTTGAGTTTTTCGCCTTGTGTCCGGGCAACTGACTCTTCACGCCTCAACTTCTCCATATCAGCCTGTTTGGATTGCACCTTAGCTCGGAGGGAAGCCAGCTCCTTTGCGGCCTTTTCTGCCAATTTCCCTGTCGCAGATGCCTTTTTTGATGTCGCGACCGACCTCTCACCCAGCGAGATCACCTGTCGTTCTTCCTCGACGAAAAAACGAGGTTCTTTCTCATAGACAACTATCCCACTTGCCAGATGATATTTCCCTTCGTCGAATTGATTGGCCACCAAGATTTTCGCGAGAGTCCACCAGTAGTAATTCATTTTTACCTGGTATGACATTGCTTCCAGAACCGTCTTGAATTTAGCCAGCGGTGTCATGAACGGACTCGCGGTTGTCCTCGTCAACTGGTCCTTTTTGCCATCATCTTGAGATTTCGGCCACACATCATGAAGAATGAGACCTAGGTCTGAGAGGTGTTTGGCACAGAACCAAATCACCTAAATAGAATAGCTCCTAAGCATCAATAGCACACGACGGCCTTTCCAACTTACGTCATCCACTGAAAACGCCGCATCTTCAAAACACCTCTCCAGAACAGCATAGATGTCGTCTGTGGGGTGCAGCATCGGAGGTTTGGCACACCAAATCAACAAGACCTAGGATGAGAACCAAAGTAAGATATGCTGGAAGTCTAGATAGTGGGAAAAGAAAGATGACGGACTGCTTGCAACAACCGTTTCATGTTGAGAACCCATGTGTTCAGAGGCGATGAAGGGCTTGTCAGCAAAAATTTACTCCACATCTAATGAAATCCATGTGAGAAAGAGCAAAGGTTTATATGAAGAGGATTTTACCCAAGGTATAACTGCCTCTTGGTCCCCCTTCGAGTGCAACAAAGATTCATAATTCAAATCCCTTGTGACTAAACACTCCCATCTTGCCTTGAAATCAAGCAAATGAGGGCAAAACTGACCCCAAAGACCAGCCCCAGTATTCTTCACAGAATCAGCAAGGCTCTGGAAATCATCCTTTTTGTACAGCCGTGGCGGTTGACTGCAAAAGATAGTAGCATTTGTAATATTTTTCCTCAAAACATCATCACCACGGGTCATGCGGGACCAACCATGGGTGGCTTCCTGAATCACCCCGGCCCAGAGCTGATGCAAGCAGTTAGACTCCGAGTGGAAATGAGCTTGAGCACCTTAACTTACAGTGCCACAATGCGCCCCTGTCCACAAACAGGTATGGGACCATACAAAATCCATAATGGGAACCTGGAGGAGACGATCGATTGCGGGCCGCAGGCGTGAATTATTCAGTGCCTTGATGACCGCCTTCTGGTTAGATGCGCCTGAAATGACCGTACGAATGTATCTTTCCGCTACTGCAGATCCCTCGGTGACTTGAAGAGCTGATGCCGATGCCCACAATTGCCCTGGATCATTTTCGAGCATGGGAGGCGCGATATTAAAAGAATCGATGAAAATTTTGAAGACGGATGCCGATCGAGTCTCGAACTCTATGTAACATTAGGTCTATAAGTGAAGAATGAAGCATAAGGCTCACCCCTTGAATATACAATAGCGGGCCACTCCGCGTCTCGTTCATCCAGAACGCCCGCTGGATGGATTGGCCCATTGTTTTCCCTCTCGAGGCGCTCTTTGATGAGATGTCGCATGGCAGCTACGCGATGCTGGCCACTGATCAAGAAGAACTCTCGGTCTTCAGGTGCGTACGGGAGCTTCGCGGGGGTAGATTCCAAAGCAAATTCATCAGGCTCTGCTGCAAGAACCACTAGAGGAAATGCCGCCTTGTTGATATGCGGCCCTGATCAAAATGATTTGATGCGAGCTCCAGAACCCATGGCACAGAGAGAGACCTCTGCTCGACGTGTGTTCTCAATTGAGAGAAGCGGACAATCATGGTCCCGACCCGGCATTGATCTTGGCAGCAACAGTATGTCATCGGCGGACGCAGAAGATGTGTCCAAAGATTGTCCAGAAGTGAGATTAGGCAAACGAGCTTGGGCGACCATAGGATCCGCAGAACACAACGATACTGATTGGCGGTCGGAAGGAAAGCCCAGAATCGGCCGGTGGCAATGCCACTTTGCATCCGACGGGTCGCGACGCGACATGTGATCGAGCTGAGCAGGTTTCGGTGGGATGTGGGAGGTCACAATTTATCACCTCACGTACGCCTCGGTCCAGTTGGCGTCCGGGAGGCTCACATGCTGTCAAATAATGATGATGAAATGGAAAGACCTTTGGTTGTAAGCAGACGGATTCCTTACAGCATTTGGGAGACATACTGACATTGCTACCGAATAGATGATGGGAAGTAGTTTTTTTCTTGGTATTTCTCATTGCCTACCCAAATAGATCTATCTGTTTCTTTGCAACAAAAATATTGCAAGCGACGAGCTGGTAGCGGGCTCTGCTCTGCAACGCAGTCGGTCTTGTGCCTCCGAGGTACCAAACCCTCACTGTATTTGCTCAACGCTGTGGACGAGTGCGTGCTATAACTTAGGGCGTATGCCAGTACTGCAGACCAAAACACCTTACACGGGTAGCAGAATGGACGTGTACGAATGAGCCGAATGCAATGTATTAAGCCGTTAGTGGAAAAGTGGTATCTAATGCCATGAAAAACTGAAACGAAGCAAACAAAACGGGTGGGGGGGGTAATCAATCATGAAAATCATGAGAGGAAGACGTTCAGCCCAGACGCAGCGATCTTGTCTGGAATCTGAGAGTTTAGAGCACCTAGTAGGGCAATGAGTTGGGCGCGCGTGGCGTCCCCAAGCTGGTCGGGTAAGGCAGGGTTGAGAACCTCGACAAAGATAGGAAGGAGTTGGTCGATGAAGGCGGTGATCGCTGGTGGGTTGGTGCGGAACAGATGGAAGAGGGCGTCGAAGACAGCCTTATTCTCCAGGTAATCTTTTCGCAATGGCAAGGCTCCGATTAGAACTGGTAGAACCTATGACAAGATCGGCCTGCTCAGTACGTTCTCATTTGAGTCATACACTAAGCGACGTACCTGGTCCAGTGGCACCGCCGGCGTGTTTCTCACGATCATACGCCCAACGGCACCGGCAGCATTGTCACGTGCATTTAGGACGGGCTCCAGTGCATCAACTGGCACGACGAAGAATGGCTGTAAGCGCGACAGCATAGCTAGATACTGTGGGGCGAGGTCCTGCTCCGACATCTCGATCAGCGAACCAGCAGCAAACGCCGCATTGCTGCGAACTTCGGGTTCAGGATCGTCAAAGGCACGGACGATATGGTCCAGTAGCGGCTAGGGATAACATCATCGAATGGGATCAGAAAACAACCTTCAGCTCTCGGGACGGTTACAAACCTCTGTGTACTTCGTAACTCCTCCTTTCAAGCCAGTGATGATTTCCCCGAGCGTCCCAATGCTAGAGCTTCGATCGCTCACGGAACGATTTTTAGACTGACAGGATAACTTTGTAGTCAGGAAAATTGCCGAGACGAGATTAATGGTATGCAAGACTCACGTAATATTTGAACAACAGTGGCATGAAGGATGCGAAGGCCGTGGAGAAAGATGGCCCTAGGACAGCAGCCAAAGCGCCAACAACGTCGCTGGCTGAGCTAATGAGGACCGACTCATACTCAGCCTGGTCTTCATCAGGCTCCTCAGTTTCATCCTGGTCAGGATCCTGCTGGCACAAGGCCTTCCTTTCCAGGATTTGGATCGTATAGGTGCAGATCTCATTCAAGTCTAGGCAGTAGTCTCGGATATGAGGATTCGAGAACCCTGGAAAAATATATTACACTCACGCCCTTCAATGAATCCAGGGCCAAGCTTGGTCGTGGTGTCGGCAAGACCTTGGCAGAGGTTTGCCGCAACAGACCTATAAATGAGGTGACATTAGTTCAATCAATCCGGCGAGAGCATGACAGACTCACTTGTCGTCTTCATTTTCCCACATATTCAAGAGGGGGGGAATAATCATCGCGATGAACTCTTTTACCTTATCATGGAGAGGAACAACCTGTATTTGCAAATGTCAGCCTTCGATCATTCGCGAGGATCGCCACAACGATCCGCAGGGCGTACCACAGGAACGCCTGGCTGCCACTGCTCCGGGTTCGAGAGCACATAGAAAGCATGAAGGAACTCGAGCAATGACGAACAAGCGGACTTCCGGATACCCTCGTAATAATGATCCAGGAGTCGGATGAGCTCACGCGTAGCGGTTTCCAGATACGGTAAGAAGGGCTCGCCAACGGCTGCGAACACTAATCCAAGAGTGTCAGCGGCGATCTCCTTCTCTACGGCTATGGCACTGTTGACGGCCAGAGCCCGTTCATCCTCGAGTTCCTCAACGTCAACGTCGAGCTCTCCGACTGGGATAGCATTTGAGGCCGAATCCCCAGTGCCTGCACTAAATCCTTCGCCTGCAGAGGCATTCAAAGCGTTAACTGAAAATAGAAACTATGAGTATCTGATCGATATAAGCATCGAATAACGAACGCACTGATACTGTTTGAGAAACCGGTAGTATCCTCGCCACTCTCAACTTGTTGGCAACTCTCTATCAGGGCAGGTACAATTGTAGGGAGGTATACTGCAAACTCGCCCTCAAACAGACGAGCGAGAACGCCATAAAGCAAGAAGCTACACTCCTTGAGACGGGCACTGCCAAGATTGGCACCGCTCAAAGCCATGGTCATGGCATCGCTGAGGAAAGGCCTGAAATCGTCCTTCCCAATGGCCTCGGCCATCGTGCCGAGTGCATCCATGGCGATGCCACGCAACTCCTGTTCCTCACCTTCCGCAGTCAACGTGAAGAATGGGCGGAGGCGTGCAAGGGTAGGGGCGAAATACGGCTTGAAGTCTGGACCGCTGGCGTGCGCGGCACTACCAATTGCCCCCGTTACCAGTGCTTTTGTATGCAGAGGGGCTGTCTCGAGCAAGCCAGAAAGACGCTCCATAATGAGGGTGATATATTGGGCAATTTTAGGGCCAAGAACCTCGAGGAAGGCATCAAGGGCCGTGCATGCGGCAGACTGTGACTCCGCGTTGTCGATCAGATTCATTAGGGCCTATCATAAACGTGTAAGTGATAAATGGACACAGCAGAATGATGATGAGACATACAGGCATGACGATCTCGTGTCTCTCTGCCGACTCCTCGCCAAGCCACTCGCACAAGCAACCAAACGCCACACACGCTGCATTTCGTACGATGGCCACAGGATCCTGGAAACCCTGATCAATGAGAGGCCACATCTTGCGAATATGAGGGCGAATGAATTCGCTGCAACCCTCCACGGCGAGTCCGAAGGAGGTAAGAGCGGATTTACGAAGATGCGGGTCTGGCGATTGAATATACTGCTCAACCAAGACCATTAACGGGGGGAAAACTTGCGTCGGTGGCAGTGTCGTCGCGAGCGCATCTACCGCCCTGTATGCAGTCTGCGTAATTGAGAGGAATGAGAGACAAGTATTCCAGATTGCATCGCTCCACACTTACGCGTGCAGGTGCGTCTTCCTCTAGATCCTCTGGCTCATCTTCAGCACCAATTAGGAGTAAGGACTCTAATATCGGTTTCGCCAGGTTAAGACTCTGGACTTTAGTCTTTTTGCTATGAAAAATCCAGTCAATCCACATGGGAAACAGGCACCAAACTGAAATGAGATTTACTATTTGATGATCCAGGTGAGTGCGTTGAGGGCCATCACCCTGTTGTCACCCTCCAAACTCCTGTTCGCACCCACATTCGTGAAGAATTCAACGAGTTGTGGGATATGCTTCGCTAACAGAGGAGTCTCCTGCATGGCAGTGTTAGATCGGGAGGTAGAGCTCCAAAACATGAGACGCACAAGGATGAGAAGGGTCTCGAAGACATCGATCCCGTGGCGAACGGGATCCGGAGCATTCTCCTCGAGGGCGCTGGCAATGACTGCCACCATAGAGGGGATGAGAGATTGAAACAGAGCCTTTAGACTTATCATCAGACCACTAATAGGTATAACAAGGAATATTAGACGAACGATTTCACTCTTATTAGCAGGTTCAATATACTGAGAGAGGATTCCTAGTGATCTACGATGCGATTGTCAGGCACAGAACTGAGGGTATGGCCAGGGTTCCGACCTTAGAGTTGTAGAGCGAACTTCAAGACTGGCAGGGTCTTGTATAAGGGTGGACAGATGCTGAATGAATTGAGTCAGGCTAGTAGGGTTGGCATCGATGATAGCCTCGAGAGAAGTAAAAAGAACGTAGATGCCGATTTCACGATGAATGACATTAGTACTACTGGTTGTTTCATTCAACCACGGCAAAAGCGCTGGCCAAGTAGATGCGTCAAGTTCGATCTCAGCGATTGCAGCGATAACACGGGAGATGGCGTGGCGAACGATTGGACTAAAGATTATAATCAGGAAGGACGGCGAACCCTCGAAGCAAAACTTTCTCCTACACTTGTTCGGCAAGGACGATCTCGAGAGATTTAGATTTGACAGTTTCACGCACTGCTTGAGGTGCCTGTGTCCACAACGCGCCGTCCTTTTGAGAAACACGTTTTCGCAGTTCCACTGCGGCAATCTGACGGATCTACCAAGGCAAGTGCGGAGTCAACGTGCCATCCACATCACTAAAGGCCCTGAAGACCATGCTAACACTTTGCTCAGGGGAGGACGCGAGAATCTCAAAGAGACCAGGAATGCATTCTGGACTGCGATAAAAATCCTTATTTAGCGATGCGGTGGCCTGTGACATGGTTCCCGATGAGAATCAGTATTACTGCGATGGAACGCAATATACATACTGCTTTGATCAGATTGGTATCGGGGGCGGTAGACTGCTGCAGCAAGGTATAAAGGCGCTCGATGTAAGAACGCTAGACACAGATCAGTGTTGAACAAAGTTACAGAAGAGACGGAAATAAGTCTCACATCCATGTTAGAATACTGTTACACGAAAGAGGGAAACAAACGCCTGAGAAGTGTCCAACGCAGGTCTCGCGTTCAACTTTCTTAAAGGCAAATTTTTCGAACGGCGGTTTCCGGTAGAACTTTTGAATCCGATTGAGCTCCAAGCCTCTAACTTCAAGAGGATCATGGGAAATTTAACTACAGACCTAAGGCCTGAATGCAGAAGATGCATTGCCTCGGTCCTGGGAAGGAAAGAAACATTAAACCATCCACAGTTGAAGCAGCAAATTAACAATATGATTTGCGGCCCCACGGAGCCGTCGTAAGCGCTAGGTGGTTTTACGCAGGCCATAAAATAGGGGTTACAGAGCGGGGTCTTTAGATCTGATCGAAAGTTCATCCTAGACCTAAGTATGGGTGGCCCGATATGTCGGTCGTACCAGGGAAGGAAAGCGAAAGATTCTCCGATGCTCGTTTACGAGAATGCATCTACTGTATTGGAAATGGTGCTACGGTGGTACAATCCAAGTAAAACTGGGAATGCATTCAAGCCCAAACCAATTGCGACGAACTCGTGTTTGATCCGAGATCGAATGCGCTTTCCAAATATCTTTGAATAGAACAGAATCTAGGCTTTCTGCAATGTGGCTTTGATAACAATCGGTATGACACCTGTTAAGGAGCATTGAACTTTGGACTTGAAACACTAAAGCAACTATAGAATTGCGTACCTCCTGTGGGGAGATTATAAGCCCGATGACCAACCAAATTGAGAAGTTGAGTAATCCAGCCTCCATGTGCCGTGATCGAAATATCTAGGCGCCGGGCCATCAGCGGAAATCACACTGCGACGTCCAGACATACAAGTGGACGGATCAGACGTAAATATTCTATCCATGACATTGCGTACGCGTTCCAGGACATGGTCATCTGACTCGCGCACCGCCGTCCACAGCTCATCCTCCTCAGTGAATCCACTTTCTATCTCGAATTCAGGGAACATTCCCTGGATATGGGTACGGGTGCTGCGTTTATCGCACGTATGCTCCCCATTGACCTCTCGCACGTACTGCATTTTGCACGAAAGGGAAATATGACGGAGGATCAGAGTATATGGGGTGAGAATCATATGCACGAAAGCCCTACCTCAACGATGAGGGGTTTCTTGACATGGGGGATGTTGCTGAAGTAATTTTCGCAGTCTGAGCCGCACGGCTAAGCGGACTAGAGTACAAACTTTCTGGCATGGGTACACCATGCCGGAGTTCCGATTTCCAGAGGGTATTAACGGCCTAATGAAGCGTTGTTAAGAGCCGTTGAAATCGGGAGAATTTCGCGTTACCTCGGCCTGCGATTCCCCCAGTGGGGTGAGTTTGGGATCGGCTGAGAATTAACATTGATACCACCGTGCTACGCCGAATTCGGCTGTGGTACAGAAGTGACTTACGACCCCAAACAATCTGCCCATCTGTATTCTAATATTAAACTAGGTGTTAATTCAAGCGATGGTGGGAGGATGAGTACAACTTGAACTTACCAGGTGTGACCAATAGCTGAAAGAATCATGGTGAAAACCGACTGCAATGCCTCGAATAGTCAAACACCCACCTATTCCAAGCCTAAAAAAACATGAGTTCGTACAAGAGTACGGATCGGCGACATGCGATCGGACGAACCGAGGTCCCATACTTGGCCTCAGCAAGATTGTGCCAGCCCTTTCGAGCCGCATGAATAAGTAATCCTGTATGGAGTGGCAAGCATCTTACTTGTCCATGACGACCGACAAAAAACACTTTGTAGCTGGAATCGTCGGTATTCTCTTGAAGCTGCAGAGTCTTCACTTTATCTTGAAACAATTCCCATCGCTGAGGAGACGCATCAATAAGGCCAAATCGGTCAGGGAGGCCCGTGGGCTCAGTTTCATCCAATTCTTGGAGAAAGAAACCCTGAGCTAGCTGAGATAGGAGCAATCCATATCCTGCTTGCTTCCAGGAGAATTAGGAGCCTACCTCGAAGGTGTAATGGACAGTCGGCACTTTAGGCCACGATGACTCATTGATCAGGACCATATCCACTGAGCTATAGCGCACAAAGAAGAGGTTGGATAAGAAGCCTTGAGCTTTGGCGTCTCTCACGACCCGGTCGGAGCCGTAGATCGCACGTGCGTCCAAGCTGCGGAGAGTCGAGCCGGTAAGGCTAATCTTTGTAGGCTGGCTATCCACACGTGTAGTAACCACCCTGCATCTTGGACAATATTACAGTAATAGGCCTGAGGCGCCCACATCATATTAACATTGATATCGTTCAGTTGTTTGTTATCGTTGATACAGACGCGACCAAAAGCTGGAGACGCGCACGAATTTCAAGCACGTGCGAGCTAGAAGCTTTCATCGCTCTGCTGTTTCTCGGCACCCTGGCCACGGGTGTTTTGTCTGGCTTAGTTGGATAAACCCTCCCGGCATGGTTGGTCTCCAGTCTCGCGCATCGAATTTTCGCCAGAGACGAAACCCCACACCCACTAGCCAGTCATCTTTCCCCAGTTCTTACCTGACCACGCGAGAATCAGTAGGACCCAAATTCATTAGGGGATTTATGAACCTATTCAGAAGTTATTCATAGAAGGGTTTCTGAGCTGACAGAATCTGACATACTTAAGAATGGGGACTGAATGGGCAATGAGATGTACTATATGTGTAATGACAGCGACTCGGGTATGGCACATCGTGAGACAGTCGTAAGACTCTGAACTGGGCTGGCAAATCATCGGAGAGAGAACGCGTGGCCGCGGAAAGCGCCGAGAGCGGTTTGCTGTCTTGGGGGAGGTGGACAGGGGAGGGGCAGATCATCGGTGTTGGTAAGCTTGATTGAGTGAGCCTTGAATCAGCACATCGGGATACCGGAGAGCTGGATGGCTACAAAGAATACAGTATGACTCTGAGATCAAGAATCCGCGTCACAGTATGCCTGTCTCTCACACGCAAGCCTTGCGAAGGTCAAATCAGGAACCGAGATAAACACGGTTCGCGGATGCAAACTCAGTCTGTCCGTTCCAGTTCCGGTGTCGCTCCCGGTGTCTGCCCAGCTATGGATCCAATATTTTTACAGCCCACGTACCCCTTCCGATGCTGCCCATTATCTCCGTCCAACAGCCGAGAAAAGACCTTCACCACCTGCAAATAAGGGTCCCTATTAAATTACCGGAGACCCTGTTCCGTTTGACAGCTCTTCCCCTTCCTCAATCAGTATTATTTGGACTGATAAAAAGGCCGGCCAGAGTTCCACCTTCCCCTTCGTCCCCATGTCTGGATTGCCCACTCCTACGCAAGCGATTCACGCTGCCCTCCGTGCCATCGATTCCAGCCTCGAGAACGTTGGGCTCGCCGCCGAGGCTGTTCACACCTCGCTCAGTCCAATTCCCGCAGTGACCTCGGAATATAATGAAGGGGCCCCCGATTCTATCATTGCACAAGGAATAGGTGCCATTCGCGCTCAGATCCGTCGAGGTCTTCCAGTCACAGCGCCTCCAACGGAAAGCATTGTACGACTTCTGCCCTCTATTTTCCCATCAGCCCATTCTGACTCTCCCTGGTCTCACCCCAAACTAGGCTGCTATACTTAACGGGGTCGCCACCAAGGAGCACTTCACCGAGGGCCTCGATGATCGCAAAATGGCGGTGCGCTCTCAGTATCCTATCAGAATAATCCTCATTCCCTGACAATCCGATCACAGCTTGAATTAGCACTCACCTTCCTATCCCGCTCGCCCAAGAATAATATCACCATTGGTCTTGAACACCAGGCTATTGCTCTCCTTTACCGCGATCTCCCCCATCCACCATCTACCCAGATGGGCCCCGGGTACCAATTCCGCACCGCCGATGGCTCTGGTAACAGCCAGTTGGCACCTACCATGGGCCAATCCTTTACTCCGTATTCGCGGAGCTGCTCTACGACCCGTTCCGTCCCTCCTATTGAATTGCCGGACGCCGGTCTCGTATTCGATGCCCTCATCAGGCGTGACAAAGTAAGTAGGCTCGTCCTTACCTTGCTTTCCTGGCCATTAACATATGGCTCTCGCCATTAGTTCGTGCCCCATCCTGCTGGATTGAGTGGTTTGTTCTTCAACTATGCCGTGCGTATTGAATTCAAGCTTTCTTGGTAATTTCACTGACCGGCACTTCCCTCTGTCCCCTCACTTATCCAGACAACAGTCATCCACAGCGTATTCCGCACATCCCGCAACGACTGGAATATAAACGAGACTTCGTCCTATGCTGATCTCGGTCTTCTTTATGGCAATAATCAAGCCCAACAAGATAAAGTCCGAAATAAGGACGGCCGCGGCAGGATACTTCCCGACGTCTTCAGCGAGACGCGTTTGTTCAGCTTGCCCCCCGGTGTCAGTGCTGTGAGTGCGATTTGGTCCTCTGCTGTTTCTCTTCTCTTTGCTGTTCTTTTTTTGTCCAATTTGTTCCTCTGACGCGACTTTCACCAAGCTTATCGTCTCGTTCAACCGCAATCACAACGTGAGTCCTCGCTGCGTCAACTCCCCCTTCGACAACTGCTAATATACATTGCAGTATGTCGCCGATACGATTTGGAGGATCAACGAACGTGGGACCTGGACCACCGACCTTGAAACGCTTGCCAAGGACCCGGCCAAATTACTCCAACAGGACGATGAAATCTTCAACACTGCCCGTCTGATCAATGCAGTAACTTACGCCAACGTCATCCTCAGTGACTACCTTGCCGGTATCCTTGGGACTGTTCGGTAAGTGGATACCGTCTTTAATCTTTCAGCTTGTCTTGAATCTACTTGCTCAGGGACGGGTCGAGCTGGACGCTCGATATTTCCGGAGAGCGACGCGAAGCCGATCACACTCTTCTGGAGCGTGGTCAAGGCAACTCGTGCTCTGTAGAATTCAATACCTTGTATCGTCTTCATCCTTCCATGTCCGTGGACGATGCCAAATACGCCGGTATGTCCCCCCCCCATTCCAATGTTTGCCGTGCCCGAGAACTGAAGAACCTGTTGCGGTTTCTTGTCCAGAGCTTGCTTTCCAGGGCATTTTTAACAAAGGCCAGCCTTTCGACTTCGACTCGGTTTGTGAATGATAGATGAAGAAAGAGCATCCGGACTTATGCCTCCTTTGCCTTCCTAGCTTACTCCTGAAGATTTCGAGCGCAAAGTCAGCGGTCGCCTGGCCCCTAAATTGCACGAGAAGGATGGTACCGAAATCCCACCACCGAGCTATGATTCGCTCTCCGAGGCAGAGCTTCGTGACCTTCGTGATGATGGAAAGGCCGTTGACTACTTGCAGCTCAACATCCCTGGATTCCAGCGTGACCCTGATACCAAATTGTACAATGATGATCAACTAGCCGGTGTCCTCCAAGCAGCGACCACGGTCCCCGCAGCAGCGTTCAAGGTAGATATTTCGTCTTTCAGTGGTTGCCATCCCTTGCTTTTCGCATTCCTCTCTACAGGCTCGTGGTGTACCCGGCGTCATGCGCGTGGTCGAAATTCTCGGAATCGAACAAGCACGTAACTGGGGCTGTTGCACACTGAACGACTTCCGTCGATTCCTTGGCTTGAAGCCGTACAGCTCGTTCGAGCAGTGGAACCCGGATAAAAATGTCGCCGATGCAGCTCGTAAGCTCTATCGCAATATCGAGAATCTTGAATTGTACGTCGGCCTCATCGCTGAAGAGTCCAAGCCCGTCGGTGACGGCGCCGGTCTTTGCCCGAGTTGTGCGTTCATCTCTCTCTCCAATCTTGCATACGTTTCTGATCTTGGGTATTTCAGACACGATGTCGCGTGCTATCCTAGCCGATGCCGTGGCCCTCGTGCGTGGCGATCGTTACCTTACATATGACTGTACCCCCTTCAACTTGACTGCTTGGGGATTCACTGATGCAAACCGCAATCCCGAAAATGCCGCTTGGGGTGGACAGCTCGGCCGTGTTCTTGCTCGCGCGCTACCGAACAACTACGATGCCGAGTCTGTATATACTCACTTCCCGCTCATCACTCCTACTGGGCAGCCACACTCGATGGATAAGACTCTTACACGTATCAATCTCATTGACCAGTACTCTCTCGCCCTTCCCGTTAAGAAACTCTCCACGCATATCGTTGCGGAACCCAAGGCCATCTATGTAGCCTTTGCCGAAGAGAGTGACGTGAAGCTTATAACGACGTACGCGCAGAATATCAAGGACATCAAGCTGTACCCCAGCTTCCTTTCTGTCATCGACGATCCAGCGGCCTATGCCCGCGTCACCAAGCTCGTGCAGGATGTCTTTGTGCCGAAGGATTCGCTCAAACAGCTCGGGCAGTACTTCTACGACAAGACCATGGAGCTTCTTCGCGAGAAATCGTTCTCCTTGGTTGACAGGTCCACTCACTCTGTCGACCTCGTCAAGGACGTGACAAGATTGATCCCTGTCCATTGGGTCTCGGCACAAATTGTGAGTATATCGATCATGTCTTATCAGCATAGCCGTTCTCACAGCCTGTTTCAGGCTGGTCTTCCTCTCAAGACTTCGTTTGAGCCCCGAGGTATTTATTACGAGCAGCAAGTGTACCAGATGCTGAAGGAAATCTACTCGTACGTCTTTCATTGGGTACATCGTGCTTTTCCTATGATCGCTAATTATGGACAATAGTTTCATCTACATCGAGGCGGATTACTCATTGAAGATCCCACAACGCCTCGAGGCCAAGGAAAATGTAGAGCGCCTACTTCGGTTCGTCAAGCTTAGCCTTCGTGAGGCCAAAGGTGGTGTACGTCGAGGAAAGTTTCTTTCCACGGGCCTTGATCCTGATTCCAGATCGTTATTCAGCTCCCTGCATCCGTCCTCGGCTCGGTGGCAAGTTTATTCTTAGGTGACGGTCGCCAACACGTCAATGCCGTTCTAAAGCGTCTTCTCGCTCTCGGCTCTCCTATTGACGAGGTCGCGAACGATATTCTTGGTGTTATCGCCACAGCGTCGATTGAACTATCCCAAAGTATGTTCATCATGGTGGCATGGATATCTTGATTGATTGCTCATAGATTGGACCTAGTCTTTGCGCACGTCATCAACTTCTATCTAGCCTCCTGATCCCCCCAGCTCGTACGCGCATCCAGAGGTTAAGGCGAATCATCAGCGCGCTCTCGATCTTCGCGACAAGGTCATTTCTGTTGCCCAAAGCAGTTCCGCGGATTCCTTCGTTATCCTCGAAGGCTACGTTCGCGAGGCTCTTCGTATGTTCCCCCTGTTTTCGTAACTATTTCCCATTCACATGTTTCTAAAACAGGCCTGGACCCTGCTCTTGATGGTGTGTACCGCGTGGCTGCCGCGAATGGGTCCGTTGGCTCCGTGAGCTTCCAGAAGGACGAGAGGCTCTGGTTCGATTTCAGGACCGCGGGCAAGAACAGCACTCTTTTCCCAAACCCGCAAGACGTCGATCCCACACGTCCTGCGTCGTCGTACCCCCTACTCCACGGTGATGGTGTTTTCAAGGTCCTGGGCGCGGACTTTGTGTACAGGGTCGCTGGTCAAGTCTTACGTGCTGTCATCACTCAGCCGAACCTGAAGCGAACTAAGGGCCCGTCTGGTACCCTTCGCCGGTATGTCCCTTCTTTCGCGTGTGCCTGCAGTGTCTATCGGTGGCTCTCTTACACGAGGAACTCTATAGATTCTTAGCACCCACCCACCAGAAGCCCGACCAAGTTATTTCGACCAAATCTGAAATAGAAGTCGTTGTTCCTGGCACGAATGGACAGAAGAAGGGATACGCGGACGTGTACGCCTATACCGCAAAGCCCGTGCCTGGCCAAAATACCTTCCGGTGGCAATACCAAGATCCCGAGAATGCATTCCGACTGACGAACTGGGCGACGGGTCTCACGGTTACAGTAAGTACCAATCCATCCCTTGCCACACCCCATCCATCTCTTTCCCCCGTCTCGCTCTCGCGCGCCCGTGCTAATGCGGTCCTTTTCTGTCTTGGTCTTGTAGTATTCGAACTGATTCATTTCCCCTTGCTTTTTTTTTTCTTGTGGTGTTGTGCTTTTATTTGTAGTATGAAGAGCCGAAAAAGAACAAACAATCCTTGCGTCAATGCGGTGTTGTGATGTTTTCGTGGATATTGCCTTCCTCTTGGTTCGGAAAGCGTCCACTCTCCAAGCCCCAGAGTTCCTCGGACGCATCCAAGACGGAGACGACAGAAGTGCATGCTTGAAGAAAATGTGATTGCCCATCTCTGTCTGCAAAAGTAATGATTTACGTCCGGCGCCTGCGTTACGAGGACACGAAGAACAAACGAATGAACTAACGATTTTCATCTATGTAATGACCATGAATGCCCCTGGGAGTATACTGTAATGTCTCTCGCATCCCTCGCGTCCGTCATTTTCTCAAGCATTAATTTCGCATATTGGATACCTTTCAAATTCTTCTTTGTCATGCACCTCACGCCCTGTCTCAGTTTCACCAGTTTACTTCCTCCATGCATCTACGCACGTATCTAGTCTATCTGCTGTCCGCGACGCTCTTGTATTTGCTGTGTGGAACACATTTCTTACCTCCCTAGTTGTAAATAAATTTCCCTTCCAGCTGTGACTTCTTTTCTGTGAACGTAAGCAACACAACAAACCACAACAAGACCACGCGACAGGGTCTCACGTACCATCGGCGATGTATGGATTGGAGGCCACAATGCCGCAGTATGGCATGAAATCCTTCACCAAGGCACTCGCGTGTCTCGCGCGATACGGCGACGAGCTATCAATCGTCGCGTCTCCAGCCGATCTCTCTCTCTCCGTCACCAATTCGTCAAAGTCTGCATATGCTCGGATAAAGTTCTACTCTGGCTTCTTCGACAAGTACTCTGTGACGCTCCAGGACTCGCACCTCGTTGCCACAAAAACGGACCCCGCGGCAGCAGAAGCCGGCGGTGGGGCGGCGACGGCGACGGCGGCGGCGACGGCTGATGAGAGCGCAGTTGCCGTGCGCGGCGAAATCCTCGTCAAGGTAAAGAGTTCAAGAGGCGCCCCCTAATTTTTGGCGCAGACGTTCCTTTTTTTTTTTACATTACACACCACCCCAGTCTGTCTTGAGCATCCTGCGCCATAGGAATATCCAGGAAACTGTCAACAAATGCGATCTCTTGATCTTGGAAGGGAGTCCTGACGCTGAGGAAGATTCCCCAGAGAGTGTCTTCATCTTACGTCTCCACTGCAAACACGGTATGGACCCCCCCTCCCTCCCTCCCTTCCCCCCATATTTTACCCCGATGTACAATCCCCCAAGACTCCTAGACAATGTCACCCTCACCTCATCCCCAAAGGCAAAATGTGATTTCTCATCCATACTCTTTGGTCTTTTTCCAGGGGTCGTAAAAACCCATAAACTATCCCTCAACGAACCCGATTCCGTCCTCGCCCCGCGCCTCCCTTCCTCCTCCCCCGCATCCCAGTCCAAAGTCGTCGTGGGCCCCCGCACCGTCAAGGACCTCCTGGAGCACTTCAGCGGCCTCGGTAAAATGGACGCGCAGCTCAATTGGGAATTCGGCAACGTCAGTGTAAAAGTCAAGAGTCGCGAGTCGGGCACGGGTGTCAAAGGTACAGTAAAACAACCGTCTTTCTCTTTTTTTTTCTCTGTATCCATTTTTTTTTTGACGATGCAAATGGCACTTTACCGCCGCCGCCGCCGTGTAATGTTGTTGAATTAATTGTTCGTAATTCTCGAACTATTTAGACTCTCGGATCGACACGGAAATCAGCGTCGATGCCGATGAATTCGATGTGTACTCGATCCCGGCGCCTCCAATCTCTATCGCCTTCCATCTCCGTGAATTCAACGTAGGTCAAACACCCCCATTTTTTTCCATTCTGTTCTCTTCGTGAATGCACAAATGTTGTTGCCATCTTTGACACTCGATTGACCACATCTCAAAAATAACAACAACAACAACAATAATAATAACTACCCTTCTCGGCCAGGCAACAATCGCGCTCGCCGAATCCCTCTCTCTACCCTTAAACATCCTCTTCACACGATCGGGAGAGCCACTCTCCGTCGAGATCCAAGCCGACGAAGAAGACGCCCTCTTCATCATCGCCACCTCCCAGAGCCCCTTCACCACTTCATCCGATGACGGCGGGAAACGGAAACGCGCCAACAACAAAAACAATCTCGACGCCAACAACACTGATACCGATAGCAACAGCGATGCACGACGGAATAAGAAGCCTGCGCGCGTCGTGCACGTTCAAAGACTCGAGACGCACAACATGACAACGACAACGAAAGCGAAAACGCGCGGGTCAGTTCAGGCAGAGACGTCACCCCTGGTGCTGATCAGGCCCGAGGATCCCTCCTCGCCGGACCATCGACCCCTCGTGCCCCGCCCCACGTCCTTCTCCGGCCCGAATGCGCAGTATCAGCAGGAGCAGCCTCTTTTCCTCGAACCGAGTCAGCCAGCGCCGATGCCGCGGTCCACCCTGCCTCCACCGCTTTCGCAGCTCTCTGCGGCAGATGCAGCCGTCATCCGTGACACCGGTCTCGGGATCGAGGACATGGATTGCGACGAGTTCGCGGCACTCATGGAAGATGAAGGCGAGGAAGTAATCGCCCCCCATCGCAGCACATTGTTACGGACCCTAATGCGGAGGGCAATCTTGAGGAAGAGGGAGATATGGACATCACTGAAACACAATTGCCCGCAGACTCTCAGCCACATGGTGTAATGTCGAAGAATGGCAAGGTAACGCATTGCACCCTAGATCCTCGATGACTGCTCTACTCATCTGCTTGGTATTTGCTCTCCCTATTAAGATATTCCGCCCCTTCTTCGACTAGTGTATTATCACCCATGAGCCATAAGTTTACAGAGAAATACATTAATGTAATATCGAGATAGGGTTGTACATTAGACAGCTACAGATAATAGCACGCATGCATCGACATCGTTCATCACCAAAACGCACACCTGAAATAACTCATGATGAGAAATGGAGAATGACAGTAGAGAACAGACGCATACCATCCATGAAAGCATTGACACAAGTTTTCCAAAGACGTTGCCTGCTCGATTAATTTCCCCACTTGAGCAGACACTGTCAAAGTGACCTCGGGATTGAAGTCGCGACCTAGAGTTTGATGGCATCAGTAAACGGAGGTGTTGCATCGCGGCACACTTTGGACATACCATTCAATTTGTTCTGAACTCGGTTATACACGGCCAGAGCACGATCATTCCGGACTTCGTGTTTAGCTCCAGCATCTCCAACAGCTTCTGGAAAAATTTATCCGGTATTAGATATACCAGGGGGTACATCAGTGCTTACACTCACCATTGAAGATCTCTCTTTCATCTGCCTTCACTTTCCGGTTGGGACCTTGAGCGTAAGCCGCTTTCGGAATGCGCCCCACTCGTTCAGGATCCGGATCTGCGCGAAACAACGTTTGATACTGGTCACAGAGGGTGTCAGACCTATACGTACGGTCTGCTACCGCTGGCATTTGCCGCGCCTCTTCAGCTTGGAGCAACCGCCAATTAATCAGGGGATCGTATACAAAGGCTTCGAGTACCGCCATCAGCGAGTCTTTATTATCCCGCAACACAGTCATGGTGATCTCGCAGGTATTTCTGTAGCTGCCATGTATACCACTGACCTGATATCACAAGCGTTAATGATTATTTCCAAAGACTAACCTCGCAGAACAAACTCACCTCCATGGCATGTGTGAGCATGCGAGTAAGCCTGAAAGGCACCTTTTCTGGGAATTTATCGCGATGCATGGCGACCTCAAAGCAATCACCAAAGTCGATATGGACGACCTTGCCAGTGACACGATCCAACAATAAATTGGACGGATGTCGATCCCCAAGCCCAAGAATATACCCAACCATACTCGTGACGGCCAGCGAGCGAGTGTAATTGGATCGTCGATCCAGCCATGCGTCTGAATTGGCGCTCTTCAGCCATAATACACGATATAAATCTTGACCGGTGGTATTGTCTAGGGCGTAATCGAACACCTCGACTTTTTGCATCACCGTCAGAATTTCATAGTCCGGAGCCATCTGTGTATTGACAACTGTTCAGTATGTAGCGCTCGCATTGTAAAGATCACGTCGCACCTGTAGCATAAGCCTGTATTCAATATTCAGAAGAATCTTCCGACTGTCCCGATAGTCTTTGACGAGAATGTGAAGAGTGTCACTGTCTTGAACCCATCCAAGTAGACCCGCATTAGGGGCCAATGGGATGACAGGGTAGCGTTGGATATGCAGGTGTCTCTTGAAGCTTTCGGTGTCCACTGATAGAAGCGTGTTTACCAGGCCGAATAATTGCATGACCCGTTCATCTTGACGGAGATCCTCATGACCTTCAAACACAATGGTAAGGCTCACTAAAACATTGGGAAAAAAGGGTGTTACCTTTCAGGACATACTGGTAATCACGGCCATCGCTGCCCTTCACATTCAAGCGTCGTGGTCGTTGCTTCGAACTGATGACTGCAAGAGTTGGAGCGAAACTTGCGATCTTAATTGTGGGTCTTCCACTGTGATAGGTTCCTAATGTGATTATATTGAGATTGGGAAGGTGTCAATGATTTGGGAAAACCGCACCAGGAACAGCCAATTCCAGATTTCTCGCTTTCAGCAGCTCGGGCGAAACATATTGCAAGTCCAAAGTCGTCAGCATTGGCAATTGCTTCTCGACCTTCTTGAATACCTGTAAAGATTCCAGTGAGTGTCGCGTCCTCGGTTGAGATATTACGCGTACATTGTAATAGATTTCCCAGGCGCGATTGATCTCACTGGCGTCACCATACATCAAGAACCGACGGCAAGCCTCTCGAGCTTCTGCTAATGTCTTTCCAAAGACTTGAGCAAAGGACGTCTCCCGTGTCGTCTCGGGCCCCTGTATAAAACCCATGAATATCTCACGGAATAATATCGAGAAAAAGTACATACAGCTTCAAGCTTCTCATGCAAGGGTTCAAGAACAGCGATCATGCCCTCCGGATTTTTGTCGTTGAAATAGAGTCGTGACGCTTCTTCCAAGCCCTCATGCCAAAGCTCGTGCCATAGGATAGCCACCCGGATGAGTTCATGACTCACAAGTAACGCCTAGAAATACACATTAGAACACGGGCAAAAATTTCAGCAGGATGACCTACCTGCTCTACGAGCACATGGCTGTGTTCGCGCATTCGGTCCATAATCTTTGATGCCGCTGTCTGACGAGTTTCACTGGAGGATTTCGATGCCACAGTCAATGGATAAATGAGGGCCTGGGGGTGCGCCTTCCCGACATCGTTGAGTAGTTGACTGATGAGACGGCGAACGTTAAGGCTTGGGGTTTGAATACGTGCGATGATCTAGCAAGCCATCATCAATATGTGCAGTCGTTTTCATTTTGCACATGCCGCTTTACGAACCTGAGGCACCACTTCAAGCCAGGTGTCCACTGAAACAGTCCCAAAACCATCGGCAATTGCATGGCAAACATCGTCATGAGCTCCAAACTTAAACCAAAGTGTAAGAAGCCGAAGTGTGTCCTGCAAAGAATTATCTCCCCGTAAAGCAATGGAGCGGAAAAAACCTTCAAAAGATGTGAGTATACCCATTACTTGCTCCATCAACAACATTGACAGACCTCTAACAGCCGCCGAGACATGAGTGACCAAGACCTCAGGTAAGACGTCTTCTGACCGGGTCTCGCCCTCAAGGAAACCGACTACTTCGAAGTTGGCAAGCGCCCAGGTATGCCAGGCCTTATACCAGTTCGGATCAAATTGAGTAGCCATGCTATACACTCGAAGAATTTCCCGAATATTCTCCTGAGAAGCCGTTGTCAGTAGGAGAAGTAGAGCCAGAATACGTATGTAACTCACAGGATTCCAGGATTGTTTCAGGGTATACTGCCATTGTCCCTGTTTGAGGTAGCATCGGGCGAGCAAGTTGGTATACTCGTTCATCTTAGATGGAGATCCAATCTCTGGGGCACGGTCAGGCGCATCGCCAAGGTTCAAGCCCAGGTCATCAGCCAGCCGACTGGAGAATGTCCGCAACCAAGTAAGACTCTTTTCGTGATCCCCACGAGCCCACATGAACTTGAGGTGGGCATAAATAACTGGAGGTGGTGCTCGGATGTTCTGGAACATATATGTGATCAGAATCGCCAGTAATATTTTAATGAATTACACTTACCCGTTCCTCTTCACCAATAGGACCCAGAAGCGAGTTCAATGTTTTCTCAGCTAAAACCATTCGATCCGATTTCCGGCAAAGATTCGCAAATTTGATCCACATCGTAGTGTCTTCGTCTGGACTGAGAACCAAAGTCCGGACTTGTAGGATTCGTTGCCATACTTCCACATCGGGTTGACATCCTCTCAATCTTGTTATTGAAAAGTAAATGAAAAAATGCATTCAGCTCATGGATTTGACACTGACCGTTCCATCCAGGTCTTCCGCGTCGTTTTTTGTCGATCAGCTTGATCAGAATTTATCTTGTATGAAATAATTTCTTCAAGCTCTGCGAGCATCTGGACACGAACTACCACACTAAGAGGAAATGTCAAAATGGAAGCTACCATTGTGAATGTTCACGTACTTGTATGCACGCCCGTAACTCTCGCCAACCAATGCCGTCAATTCCCCATCTAGTAAATCACGAGCTCGATTGATCTGCATCATGGCTTTATTGAACTGATTGCGATGGACGGAGAGGATAGCACGATAGAAAGAGCGGTCCGGGGAATCAGTCTTCATTACTGCAATGTACTCATCCATCTGATCCCATTGGTTGAGCGACCAAGCCGCAGCAGCAGCCAAGGGTGCAATCTCTCGTCTTTCATCGGTCGTAGAGTTCACCCATCGGTCTTGAACGGCATCAGATAGCTGGTCCCATTCGCCCAGAGCATGGAGACAACGCATACGACCGATGAGAACGTCAGGGGAATTGTCGTGATCCTCAATTTTCTTATCGTATGCCGTCAGAGCCTCTTGCCACTTCCCTAGTTTCTCGTACCACTCCTCGTGTCTGAAGACATCCTGCTGGTCCCTTGCCAACGTCAAAGTCCCGAACGCGGCATCATGAAGCTGAAGTTTTGTATTGATATTGATGAGAGACTCTATGATTGATGGAGACGATTCGGTCCAGAATTCGAGTTCCTTGTAATGGAGAGCCTTCGCGAATGCATGATAACTCAATGCACAATCTCCGAGAGTGCGAATGTCGATGGGGAGAGCTTTGTCGTCCCTCTCAAGGAACTCTGCTAGATTAAGGAGGATATGAATAACGTCCGAGGGAACATGAGGGGTGACCAGTGCATGCTCAATTGATCGAACGAGATCTTCCTAGAATGCACAACAAGGGATGTCGGAGAAAGGAAGAAAAATTATCAGAATGGGCTGCACCTGATATTGTTCAAACAATTCTGTCCAACAAGAGACGAATGCAGCATTGAAAAGCTCACGGGCCAACGGAGGATGCGTTTCAGCTAGGGAAACGCAGGCTCGAATCGCATGAGAGGGCGATTCCTTCATTAATTCGATCGCCAATCGGCGGATCCACTCAAACCAATCCTCCTTTGAATTGACCTGTGATACATCCCAGGCTTGCTTAAGATGCTGTTGGTTCACCACCATCTTGGTCGAATCTGGAGGCGCAACTAACTCGACCTTTTGGCTCCATCTCCAGAATGCATAAAACGTTTGTCAACACGAATAATTCAACAATGTAATGGGTTGCTCACGGATCAGATGAATTATATTCCTGAGGCAAGTGCTCGCCACTTAAGAGTCTTGCGACAAGCGAATCATACTTGGCATGATTCAGGCGGTTGTTTCGTAGGAGACACTGAAACACGCACGCTTCACTGATTAGCAGACCCAATGGGACATTATATGTTGCATACCTTATTGATCATTGGCACGAATATTGCAAAGTCGGTACCCAGCTGAACCAGGAGCACACATAGCGTATCCATAATGGCAGCTCCAAGCTCCGGAGGGGTTTGTGGATTTGAGAGAACCCTCACGAGAGGGTGAATAATTCGTGAAGCATGGTCAGAGAAGTTGACCTTCTTCGATAGCCCGTCAATCGTCTGCACAGCGGTGATTCGCAAGGAAACAGCTACGTCGCGTTCCACCGTTTTTGCGATAATTGGAATGACGAGATGAAGATATTCTTCCACATTCGCACCGAAGGCGAACAATGCATGGAAAACCTTATTCTGTGTAAGCTGACGCTTTTCAGTTATCTCGCCGTTGAATATCTAATGATAGAATCGTGAACAAAGACAGAAGGCTACAACACGAACACTTTGCATTAATTTACCTTCAGCATCGGTGGGAGCACAGTGGGCAAGTACGGCTTGAATTCCGCGTTCAAGGCCCGTGCAATACTCTCGATCAATGCAACGATATGAATTTCGACATTAGGACTGATGACCCAGAGTTCTTGGATAAGGCTAAAGATCTCTGGTAAATAGTTGCGGACGTGTTGCTTGATAATCCAAACGAGAACAGCTAGTTGCTGAATATTATGCTCCTGGGGTCTCGCCGAAGGATTGCGGATTGCAGCAAAAAATGCAGGAATAATCTATCACGTAAAGTTAGGTGAGATGCAATGACGCGGATGGGAAGGGGTAGGGAAGTACCTGAGGTAAGAAAGCTACAGCTTTGAGCCCTTGAGTGCGGAAGATATTCATGATAGCTTCGATCGCAGCATGGTGGTTGAGATTCAACGAGGGATCCTTAAGAACACTTAGAAGGGTGCTGATCACCACAGCTTGATAGTACTCTTCGGATGAGGATCCCGACATATTGAGGGCAACGGAAACGTCGGTCACAGAGTTGCTCCTCGAAGGTTCGTTCATCATTTCATCAGGGACTTTGACCTGAGGATATAGTCAGTATATACGAAACCTGAACACAAGAATACGACGGACTTTGGAACGATATGGATCAAGGGCACCAAGAATTCCCATGACCTTGATTGTCTCCCTTCGCATCTGCTGATTCTGCTCAGTGCGGAGTATCCTAGTGAGGATGCCAAGTAATTGGGGATGATCGAGTAGGGGTGCGATCACATAGCTCGTGTTTGAGCAGACTTGTCCCAGGGTGCGGATAGCCGCGTCACGCCGTGGTACTGAGGATTGATCTTGAAGGGTATCGATGATGATTTTCATGATCGCAGGGAGGTGCGGGCGAAGATCCTCGCCCCCAACTCTCGCTAGTTCTCCGATGCAAGCAAGCACACTTGTGGCAATTGACGCATTGCTATCTTCTGCTTTTGGCAGGAGCACTTTAAGCATAGGCAAAGTGTAGGGTTTTATAAGGCGTTCGGCAGCGGAAACCAAAAGAGTCAAAAGCTTTGCACTCTCTTCCCTGCTTTTTCTGGATAATACAATATGTCCATTAAGGATCATTCCTGGGTGCACAAGAAAGAGGACGCACGCAACAGTCGAGTATTCAAGTTCTGTTAGCAATTGGATGAGGGCCTTTCGAAGGGACGGCATGACATATGCAGGATTGTGGTTGGCCAGCCGACCGATGATGCCGATAGCCAGTACGCGATTCTGATAAACTTCATCGTTGAGCGCGATAAAGAGAGATCGTACGTTCTCTGCTTGAGATAAGTGTCTGTCGAACCTCTCTTCCAGATTCGACAACACAGTCTGGCGAATAATAGGATCTACAACGGAACCTAAGTGTAATCCATTACGACCGGAAGAATGTCAGAAACTGACCGGGATCGGCGATTCCAACGGTGAGTAGCTTGTCAAGAACCTCGCTTATGACTTCGATCGAATGATTACTCGATTGATAGCATATCGGATCCCGTACAAAAAGACGGCAGCATGTGAGAGCAGCAGCCTGTCGGATCTCGGCATGATCATCCTCGAGATAAGGAAGCGCACAGCTGCGCACGAACTCGCTCAGGATATGACCTGCCGGCAGAAAGTGTTGATCAAGCGTGAATGGAACGAGACAGGAACCAAAACTATACCATTGAAATCAAATGAACCAAGCGTATTGAGTGCCATTGTAATCATTTCGGGATTCTGAGACGATCCCTAGGGTCAGTTCGTAGGGACAGGATGACAAAAAAGAAAAGGAGAAATTTGACCTGGTTCGCGTTTAGATCACGGCTGATAATGGTATATTCCGGCCGTATTCCATTCGGGGCACCCAATGGCCGGTAGGCTTGCCCAGAGAGTACAAGGGAAATGACATCAAGAAGGCGCTCTGTGGACACTGATAATGAGACAGGAAGACACTACTAATAGATAATGGTGCACCTTGAATTGTTTTCAGGAGCGGGGAATGAATTTGGCGATATTCATCAAGGCTTGACGTAATGGTTCGCTTAATCCATACGCAAACATGAGGTCCAGTTGGTCGTGCAATAGCTTGGTAAGGTTCGGTCCAACAGCGGCCGCCAGCATGCCCATGCACTGGAAAATGGGTTCCTCTGCCGGTGAGTTCTTCTTGCTAAGGATGTGAGAACAATTTAGTACAGAGCGAACAATTGGAGATAGTCAAGAGATTACCCTCGCGACTGCAAGGCTTCCTTGATATTTGTCATGATAGGCTCGAGGAACGCCTTCATCTCGCTCCCAACAGCAGCCGATATGTGGCCGATTGCGATGAAAGCTGGGGAGAGACGTAAGCAGTTTGATCCACAAGTGACGGAATTAAACTCACCGATAGACCGCTCGCTTGGCTTCTTTAAGAGAGGCAAGAGATACCCCATAGTCTTATGGAGAAATTGCTCAGTGAATGTTTGGGTATCATATACGGCCAGAGTTGGAATCAGGGCCACTACAGTCCGCCTAATCAAGAGCTCCTTGTGGTCCTTGAAACGTAAAACCGTCTCGGCGTTCACAGTGAACGTCTCATTCATGAACTAAGAGCGTGTAAAATGAGCCGAAGACGAGCTTAGGGCTTTGTGAAGCTCACTGACCATGCCAGCATGAAGCAAAAGCTCACGATAGGCCAGCAACGAGCCATGGACTACATCAACCGATGTGCTTTTAAATCCAGCGACTGCTTGGTTAAGAATCTTGGCGTGGTTGATGGCATGGCTCTGCCCGGGTCTATTGCCAACGATATCCAGGCACGAGGCGAGTAAGTCGGCAGCACCTTCGCGTACGACCACGCGCGAGTCTCGAAGTGGGATCCAGATGCGCTCCAAAACATTTCCCACGAAAGGATAAAATTGGGCGACGCTAAACCGTGCCAGGGCTCGCAATATGAGGACTGCGGCATATCGACTGAGGTCCCTATCGTTGTTTAATGACTCTAGCAAACGTGGAATCTCTGCGGGCATGAAGGCGTCGCCAAAATTACCCCCTATCTCAAGCACACGACCAAGAGTCTTGGACGCTGTGATCATGAGATTAATATCATTGCACTGGAGGCCAGATTTGACGTATTGGTACAAGCGATAGTGCTTTACAGCCCGGGGCTCTATGGCTTCATCGCTTTCAATGTCCAGAAGTCGGTCGATTGCGACGAGTCCGCCGAGTCGTTCATGAGTGACGCTACTGTGTGCTAGTTCGAAAAGTTTAGGGTTGATTTGGTCGTTCCATATTTTGGCTGCAGCATCGGGTCGGACTTCGGTGACTATCGATTTAACCTGTAACAGCCCTGAGCCAAGGGACGAAATACGGATGAAAAGGGGTCATACAAGGTCGCGTAATTGGATAGCTGCAGCCTGGCGTACATCCTCGTTCCTTCAGATAATGATCGTAAGCCAAGATTCAAAAAGAAGTAAGAGCAAGAACCAACTTGTTTCTCAGGTTGGCAAAGAGAGGTGCGAAGCGGTCCGCCTGGGCGGTACCAGAGGCTGACATCTTGCACAAGGTGCGTCACAAACTCGGCTTTTACCGTTCCTTCTTAATTCACAAAGCTCTGTTATCCTCTAGTTCCACTCTAATCTATCGTTTATGCCTGGACCGCAAAGACGCTCCAGAACCCACAAAGCCCAACGTGATGTGCATCGGGCCGCTCGGACAAGGGTGCGAAATTGTATTTGGTATATTTTATGGGCTACTAACCATCAGACGTGCCCTCATTACCGCAGGCATTCCCCCGCCAGTTAGATCAAATACAACATATTGATCTCCTCCCTGAGAATCGGGAAAAACTTGAGGCTCAGCCACTCAATGTTGACTTGTGAGCTGGGACCATAATGCCCAAGTCCAGATGCATTGACACTCTTCAAGTTGACGCTTGAACGTTTGATTCCGCAGACCAGGGCTCGGTCAACATTATTGTGTGGAATGCGCAAAATACCTTGAGAGTGATATTGCTTTAAAATCCCACTGGAAAGGGAAGTACACAAACGGCGATGTAAGGAGCTTCGGGATCCCGCTTACACCATCGAAGAGTCGGAACGGGCAGCTGGGCTCGGGCGCGAAGGGAAACGCGAGGGCACGATACGCGATATAGATATGGCTGAAGCTAAGCCGGCGTCTGGTACGGCTCAAGAAGCTTAAAATATGACCTCGGAAGAGCCGTGCGTGTTTCTCTGTTCCTTTCTCTATGTCCGTCACAGTCTGATGAAGGACCTAATTACAGATTCAAATTTTTCCAAATCATACGTCTTTGGCGCTTTACGAGGAATGTGCACGGGAATGTTACACTGTTAATTGTAATCATCTGTTAAGTCTGATTGCCCCAATGAGTTATGCATGAAGTGCTACAGTATACTGTATATCTGAACAAAGACTGCGTGGTGAGTGGACTAGAAAGTCGTTCCCTCAGGTGGCTGGGGAAGTTTCCGGTTGTAGGACGACGCCATCTCACTAGGGAGTAAGTTCTAATAAGATACTATGTGTTCCCAAGGATTCGAACCGCCGAAGCTTACCGCCGGATCTCTGTGAGCAGGGTTTCCAAAGTGCCATTGCGTGTCCAATTTGCCAAGATAGGTAGTTTAGATGGATCAACTTTGCCATTCAGACCATTGACGAAGGGCAGGTTGACGCGTGAAATGAACTTGACCTCGGGCGGTTTATCAGGATAGTTCTCGCCGCAAGTGATCTGCAGAGAGTAAATACGGTTCTCATGAACAGTCTGTACGTAAATGGTCAGACGAGACGTTACAACCTCTAGGATGGGAGATCGTACATGTCCCGGACCAATTATGGTGCCCGTCCACTTTGTCATGAGCAGGTCATCGCCATCCTCGAGTCCATATGAGCACGATCCATCTCCGATTCCCTTCTCCCCTTTCTCCAGTTCCTCAAGCAGTCTGAAGTTTCGCGGAACTGATATGGACACCCACAAAGTCAGAGGATCTCAGGCATAGAATATACACAGGCAAAATACTTACCCTTCGCCATGATGGAGTGTCGGGCAGCAAGTCTCTTCTCAGCCAGAGACCTCGGCAATTTGCGGGAGTCCCGTGCCTGGACTCCTTAGCACTTGCCTCATTTCCCTTGTCTTCTCAATTCTATCTAGCGCCGCCACGCGCGACGGCCCACGACAGTTAATCCCTTCCCCGCGATCCTTTTTTCCGAGTCATAGCTCCGGTCCGGTTCTTCTCACTGCGATCGCGATGCGTACCTCCCATCGGACGGACACAAAGTACGGGGACTTCATGAAACTGCTAAAAAAAAAACAGGTCGATCGCGGAACAAGTGGACCCACCGAACCCTCTTGAAGGCTGCCTCCAACATGGGGCCCTCGTTTGGTGGATGTCACATTACAATGACGATGCATGTACATGTTCATGGAATTTGCCATTGCGACCCCGACTAATGAACACAAACACCCTCACGGCTCAGGGAGCAGCCACTAGGCGCTTGAAGTAGATTCGATTCGAAGTGACTGCCTATTTATATACGTAGGATCAGGGAGACTGCCAAATAGCGAAGGCGAAATCCGGGTGTTGGCAGCGATTGGGCGCACCCTCGACTGTCAAGACTAGAAGTGTGAACAGCATATCTAATCATACGAGTGGAAAGCTCACAAGCAACTGACAGTGGCTTTCTCAGTCATTGGAAGGTCTTGCTTTTTTGGTGGCATGGGAT
Organism: Hydnum rufescens UP504; assembly: GCA_014904985.1. NCBI lineage: Eukaryota > Fungi > Basidiomycota > Agaricomycetes > Cantharellales > Hydnaceae > Hydnum > Hydnum rufescens. The sequence goes on along the minus strand of MU129031.1, from coordinate 65,841 downwards.
GCGAATTCTGTAGCTGCACATCAATGGAACGGAAGGGCTTACTGTACACCTTGACCCTCACCTTCATCGTTCTCACAAAGGTTTCTTTTCTTCTCACCAGTCCTTGACTTCGTACGGTTAATATCCACAAGGCCTGCTGCAATAGGAGGGATGATGTCGCGATCGTATCTGTTGGTGAACTAGAAATGAAGCAACACACGAGAACCAAGGCGCTCCACGAGGTCCGGCTCGACCTTGACGTTTAATCTCGGCGATTGGAGTTCTGGTTTTACGGTGACGGGAAACTCAGATGTATCGACACCTAGAAGTCCAGCTACCAATGACAGTGAGACCTATTAGTAAACACAGGACGAGCAAGGATGAAAACTCACGGGGATCTAAAAGCTCCCCCAAAGATAAGGGCTCTTCCTTGGGTTCGTCTTTGACCCTCACTGGCTTTAAGATAGGGGAAACAGGCTCGGGCTTGATGGAAGGGAGAGGCAAGCTCTCCTGTTCTATTTCGGAGGGAACAAGAAGGAACTAACTCTTGAATTTGCTTATTTTGGTACTCACTAATGGTCACTTTTCGATCCGATGACGGGTCATTGGCATCGGACAAGGACTTCGCGCGGGATACCCCTTCGATTGCCGACGGCGGTGGCAAATCAATTGAGGATAGAAAAGCATCTACTTGAATGTCAGGTACTTTTTTGGGAGCAACCGGCCTCAAATAGATTGCAAGGTTTCCTTGCGCTCGGGGCCAATTCTCGGAGGGTAGTGTTGGGCGTGGATAGGGAGAGGCGAAAGGGGATCTATGTTGATGATATGACAATTGATCAATATTTACCGGTTCGTATCCTATCTCGGACGGGGAATATGAGATTAAACCCACGAAGAGAAATTGAATGCCCACCTAGTGTCCTCTCTAAATGTTCAAGACATACGGAGGGGCATCTGAAGACATATGAAACCTCTTTATGCCAATTCGGAGGACACGGGTCCAAGAACAGGTTCCAATGGTGCATCCCTATCACTTCCTCCACACGATTGATATCCGCCGTGGCTTGCACATCGATGATGATTGCAAGTTCCTATGTTCCGGAAAGTTAATTGAAACATGCTAGCCGTCATGATAAGTTCCGTACTGTGCGTTTTGCGAAGAGTTGTGACACAGTAAGGCCCATGTAGTTCAGCCATTTAAGTATGTGCTCGAGAATAGCCATGATTATTAGACATTACGAACCGTGGCCTGCTGAATTCAGGGCTCACCTTAAGCGTTGCTTCGCGATCCGGAATATTCCCCCGATCCTCCAGCAAGGAACCTTTTCTTGCCATTCCGTAAGGATTAAAGATGGTCAAAAGAATGCACCCATCAGGCTTGGGGGCTTTCTTTTTCGCCATGTGAATGCTAACAGAGCAATCGAGGAGAAATCTTGTTTATATACCGTCAGGGTGCCGGCAGGCGCCGAGGACGGGCTCTCTTGCCAGACTGGTCGATACACATGTTATTGCAATAAAAACTGAGTGCAAGGTGTGTTCTTTCTTTGTGGATGGGGCGGGGACTGTGTTTAAAGCCCCGCGTGGGTGCGCAGGAGTGCGGGAATCTACCGGAGGCCACGCATCAAAATTCTTATTGATATTCGCAGCCCAACTGCGCACCCCTGTGTGGTGGGGCGAAACATTACGTAAGCATACGGGGGACAGCCTCATGATTTTTTGGATCCGCCTTTCGAATCGGTTCGGTTTCATTGATGTTCAAGGCCGTGAATCCCTACGATGAAATCGTCGGTGCGTAGATCTGTGGGATCCACTGGCCGTGCCTTACAACACCTCTTTCAGCCAAGGCGACGGACGAGAATCTGACTGCAGAGAATTGGGAAGTTATCATCAGTCTCTGCGACAAGGTTCAAGAAGAGGGCGAGACTGGGTGAGGATCTCGATCTATTGGCTGTTTCACCCCCCACTGAGTCTTGTACTTCAGGGCGAGAAACGTAATCGCAGCCATTCTCAAGCGTCTTGCCCACCGCACTTCCAATGTTCAGCTTTACGCTCTATCACTAGCTGAAGCCTTATCCAAGAATTGCGGTATCGAACTTCATCGCGAGCTTTCTTCTCGTTCCTTCACTCAGGGCCTCGAAAAACTCGTTGGGGATCGGGTCAGTAGTGCCATTCCTAATGACGTGGGCGATGACTTGTATTGATGACGCCTTGAGCCATGGACAGAACACTCACGAGAAAGTGAAGCGAAGAACCCTTAATCTTATCCGCACTTGGGCTGGGGAATTTGAGTCAGACCCCACTTTGGGCATCATGGGCGAGTGCTACGAGAGCCTGAAGGGCAAAAGTGAGTCTGTGCGACCCCTGATTCTCAACCTCATCACCGATAACCTCGATTATAGACTACAAGTTTGAACCAGAAAATGAGCCTCCACCTCCCGAGGTTGATGACGAAATTCGACGAAAGGAAGAGGAAGAGCTGCAGCGTGTTTTAGAACTCTCCATGAAGGACAGGGGGGGCCGATCAAATTGGGTCTCAAAGTATCCTGATCAGGGTGGTTCTTCGAGTATAGCTGCTTCTTCATCCCAACCCACTCGTTCAAACGCCGCCTCTTCCTCGAAGCCTGGTACCACATATCCTTCTGGCTTTTCTCCTTCCCCAAATGCCGCAGTACCGACGCACCCGCGTTCATCAACCATCCGCACTGCGGTTCCATCGACTGATCCTTCACTAGCAAAGCATTCGAGCCCCATTCAGCCTACTCGAGTGTCCTCAGCCGCTCCCACATCTATTCCTGCCTCTATACCCGCTCCCGCCCAACCTGTGTCTGCCCCGCCCGCCTCATCTCCTTCTCCGGTTCAGATCAGTCGGGTTAGAGCCCTTCACACGTTTGAGCCCACAGAACCAGGCGAATTAGGCTTTGAGAAAGGGGATGTAATCAAGGTCGTGGATCGTGGGTACAAAGACTGGTGGCGAGGCCAGCTCCGTGGAAAAACTGGGATCTTCCCCGTGAACTACGTCGTTGGTCGAATGACTGTTTGTCTCAACGTTCGTATCAATGATTCCCTGTCCTTCATCCAGGAACCTATTGCAGAGCCAACGCCGGCAGAAATCGCGCGGGAAGCACAGCAAGAAGCTCAGATATTTGCACAGGCTGCCGCAATCGACCAGCTTCTTGAAATGCTGCGCAAAGTGGATCCCCTCAAAGACAATATCGCCGACAACGAAGAAATTCAGGTATGCGTCTCCACCTGGCGATCCATTTCAACAACTTAAGCCTCGTTCCAGGAATTGTATCGTTCAAGCATGACGCTACGGCCCAAGATCGTCAAACTAATAGACCGATATAGTCAGAAACGAGGTTCGATGATGATTGTCTTTATTTTAGGCCAGAATATGGATTGACCCTGTTTTCCGTCCGAAGCTGATCTCGTTGCTATGAACGAAAGTTTCGTCAAGGCTCGAAGGATCTTTGACCAAGTTATGGAGGAAAGTCTAGCGAAACACAACCCTGGCGGTAATCACATCTGTCAATGCTTTCGCGTGCGTCGCTAATCACCGATCCATGCTTGCGTCATAGCTGCGCTCTACGACTACACAAGGGTTCCTGAGCAACGGCCTGATTCACACTCTCATCCAGTAACTGGCTATGCCTCTTCTCCGGGATATGGGTGGACCCCAGGTGCTTACGGACCCCAGCAGCAGGGCGTCCAACCCCAATTCCCGCAGTTTGATGGAGCACGTCCGACCAATTATCCGTCTCAAGAGCCCCAGCAACCGCTCCCACATTCCTATAGTGTACCGCCGCAAGTTTCCCCTTCGTTGTACGCGACCAATGATCCGGCTGTGTACCAGCAGCAACTTCAGCAGCAGCAGTTCCAGCAGATGAAGATGCAACAACAGCCGATTCCCGCACAGAATCCGCAAGTGCAACAACATCAGTATCAACCAGCCCAACAACAACAGCTGCCATCGCCTGGATATACTGCACCTCCCGAGCCACCTCACAAGCAGCAGCAGGGGCATCCTGACCCTGGGGTGGGATATCGCCCTCCAGCTTCGCCCGTGCCCACTCAGTCTGGCTTCGTGCAACCTGTTCAGTCGCCGCAACCTCAACAGACTTCACCGGTGTCCCCCCAAATCCAGCCTCAAGCTGAGCCTCAGGGTCAACCTGTCGGTCAAGCCCAGGCTCATGCTCAGAATATCCAGCAGCCGTACGAGCAAGTCCCATCTCAGGCGCACCTCCAACAACAATCTCAGCCCGCTCAGGGCCTACCGAACCCCCAGGTTGTTGCGCCATTACCTCCTATTGATGGTCCGCTGCCATATCCATTCGACGCATCGAGACAGTATGCGGACCCCAATGTGCAGGCTTGGGCTTCGTACTATGCCAGCGGCGGGAACGATCCTACCGGAAGGGTGTACTTTATACCGTCGACGCTACCTGCGTCCGCCCTGCTATCCCCAGGGGACGCAGTTTCAACCCACCACCTGACTAGATCGCAGTCTCAGCAATCTCAGCCGGGGCCACACTCCGGAACCCAAACTCAACAATTGGAACATGAGGTGCAGCCGCAGAACGACGTGACTCAAGGATATACGTATGGATCGAACTCGCGTCCAGTCCAGCAAGATCCGGGGTCTGCTGTCTCATCTCCGCTCTCCCAAGTCGGCCTGGTAGGCCAACAGACGCCGGATCGGTTCCGACGATCTGAGCCTCCTCAAGCCCGCATCCAGGGTTACCACCCCATGTCTCTCGCTCGTTAAGTGGACAGCAACGGCAGCTGCAGCAGTTACCAGACCAACAGCACCAGTCAATGCCTCAATACGCCCAACCTGGTTATAGCCCTTCATCGATACCCACCCGGTCTACGTCACTGATTCAACATAGATATCCTGGGCCTGAAGGAAACCCGAATCAGAGTTTTAGGCGATTATCAGTGAGTGATTCAGTGGGGAGTGTGCCTTCACAACAACCCAATCGTGTAGTCTAGGGCTCTACTGAGTCGTAAGATTCGTTTCCTCCATACCCCGAATGTTCTATGCGTTATCGTCATGTTTGTACAAGTACTCGTCTACAAACCATATTTCAAAGCCAATAATGGGAAGCATGGACATAGTTGTGCTAGAATACGCGTAACCCTGCCATCCCAACTTCATTCTGAGGCCCGGCGGCGGGTGCAATGGGGTGGGGCCATCCCCATCCATGGGGTGGTCCTTGTCAGCCCTATTAACTGATTCGAAGCCTTTACCCAAAAGAGAGGCGAAAAGTTCATCGATCTGCTCCTCGTGCCACGTCCCGCGGTTTAGGACAGGGACCATAAAGTTTTTGATTTTTTCATGAACCTCGTACCTGCATCCAAGGTGGGGAGGAAATATTGAGAGTGATTGATAACGAGGTCCAAGACGACAACGTACCTCAATTTTCGCCCCTTACTGGCTTTCGTGTCCACGACCTTCTTGACCTTATTGGCTCTGTTGAGTTCCCACGCTTCTGCCACAATACCTAGGAATATCGATCAGCACGAACCAAGGCAAAAAAGATTCGATGAAATGCAGCTTACCATCCTTAGCCGTTTTGGAGTCAATAACATCTCGCAGCATCTCCTGGTAGAAATCGGTGTCATCGAATATTTCAGCATCTCCTTCCTCCGGAGCCTTATCTCTCTCCTCGCCCGTTCCCCCTTTGAATAGGCCCTCGCCAACGAGACTAGTTGCCAGGGCGACATCCCCAATGCGGCCAACGCCTGCAGCCCGCCGTACCCGAGTGCGACCGACAGCCTTTGCACGTCCGTCATCGACAGCCTCCTGGATCAGGTCGATAGTAGACTTGGGAACGGCTTGTTGGCGGAACGTCGTTCGTTTCGAAGGCAGCAATGCGGCAGGAGACACCGACTGTATTTTGTTGGACCATTTTTGAAGAATTTGAAGCGTATGTGGATGCGTTCTAACCAATGCAATAGTACCTGTGTCAGTACTGATGTCCTCACCTCCACGAATTCTTTCGAGTCGAGGATACGCACGTGGATTCTAGTTGGGCAAAGTCTGCGGAGGCAGCGTACGTCTCGGCTTCGAGGTCATGGTCTTCCGATTCAACTCGTCGCTTCTTCCGCGGTGGGACTAGCACATCTTGTTTTTGCAGCAGGACCTGAAATCGGAGGCATTGGCAACAGGCGCACATTGGTGTATTGATTTGGAGCATACCTCCTGTAATTCGAATATTTCATCCGAAAGACTTAAAGCTTCGTTTAAGAGGCGCTGAATCGCAGCAGTGCCCGATTCGGTGGATACAAAGGGTGGTAGTTGATTCGGCTATGCGAACAATGAGTAAAATACGCTGGAACGGGGATATGTTGGGGGGAGGTTATAAGAATGTAAGAGCTTACGCGAGGCAATTGATTGGTAGCTGCGACTCCTTTCTGGAGGCGTATCCGAGCATCGAGAAGGGAATCCCACAAACGCTTAAGAAAGTGGGTCAGATCTCAGCCGATAATAGAAAAAAAACGGAGAAAACAGACGAGTTGCTTGGAGACCGCTTGCCCCTTGAGACGATCTAAGTCACGTGTGTGCTTGAGCGAGGAGGTAAGGTCTTGTGCACTGGTAGAGGTGTCAGGAGGCGGTGGCGGAGAGGCCTTTTTGGGTTCATTGGGTGTGTTGAGGGTCTCGGCCTCCCCCTCGTCTGAAGGGGAATTGTCCCTGGACGGATCGGTGACATTGTCCGAATCCTCGTCGTCTTCCCTACTGTCATCGTCCTCACCACTGTGGCCGTCGTCCTCGTCATCAAATATGCGACTACGTGAGGTAGCGACACCCTCGTATTTAGAGTCTGATACACTAGGCTGCAGGTTACGAATTGCAGATGGCCTAGGAAATACAACTCAGTCTCAGAGAAATTTCAGCGCAATGCAACAGACTCAGGTACCCCACGGAGACATAATGCTCGCGCGCCGCGTCTTCATTGTTTTTTGCATTATTTTCGACGTCAGAGCCGTCTGGAGGCGCGTATTCGTCCTCTAGATCGACTGGTAATTGCGGAAAAAAATGAATATCACTCAAAGAAGAAAATTTTCCAAGGCACCTTGGGTGGGGATGGTATCATTGAGCTGGGCTATCTGCTGGGCGAGACTAAGGGCTTTCGAAAAGGTCAGCTCGAGCAGAACAGTCCACAAATTTTCGGTGCGTACGGGCCATGATCCGGAATCAAAGTCGGGGGGTTTTTTCGCGATCAGCCCTTCTCATAAGGGGAAATCCTCAATAGCTCATCCCACACCTCTGCGTCCCCCTCCCCCTCGTGTCCCTTTAGGCCCACTTCACCACTCCATGTACAGTACATTAGCAAAATGGTCAAGCCAAGCAACAAAAAGCATCGTAAGTGGCTGCGCGTCCCCACGCGACCACTTTTCTGACATTGTCAGCAGAGCCCTCCAAGCCATCTTCAAATATGCAGAATGCTCATTCCAATACGGCTGGGCCCATGACCTCTCCAGTCAGGCCCACTTCCTCTGCATCGTTACTGGCACCGCCCAGCGAAGATGCCGGCGTGTGCGTCGTGTGCGAAGATGAGTGCACGTGTGGCGCCGCAAAGACCACGGTGTCATCTACCAAGAAACTTGTATCTGTTCTCCCCTTCCCTCCTACCAAACACGAGTTTGACGACGACACCGAAGTTTCCTCTCTCCCCCCCGATGCCAATCCCTCGAGGAATCTTGACTCTAAGAAGAAGCGAAGCCGCCCATCTAAACCATACGCCCTTGCGCGTGAAACCCCCCCGAAAGGCGCCAGCGCTTCCCAACTCAATACGACTCCCCAAAATCCCAATTCGAAATCAACACTCTCCAAGTCATCCAGAATTGCCAAGAAGGGAACAAGTATCAATAACAAGTCACTTAGCCGACCACCGGGAAAAATTACTAATTCTCGTTTATTGGCCCCTGCCACGTTCGCGTCCGACGTGGACGAGGATGACGAATTCTCCGATCATTCTACGCATTTTCCCACCTTTCTACCTGCTTCTGTTCTCGGTTCGGACCTCTCTTCTGATGACTCAGATTCACTCTCTAGTGAAGATGTCGACAGTGCTCTCGAAGCCGAGGAAGAGGAGCTAATCATGGCAGAGGAAACTGTTGCCATGCGTAAGCTTCGCACACACCGTGAGACCACGGCTAATATGGGAGAATCAATACCTGATACTGGCCGGCGATGGGATAAAATGAACTGGAATAGCCGCGAAAGACAAGCTAGCGTGTCTGGGAGCGTCGTTAACGACGTGAATAGTGACCGTTCCTCGGACGAAGGGGACAGCGACGGAGGGCGACGACGACGACGACAACGAAGATGAGGACATCGATGTAGGATGTATTTCCGGCTCCAATTCATGATTGGTCCGAAGTGGAGGAAGAATATGACGCGGACGTTTTCTTCGCAAACCTTTCTGACTCCTCCTTTGGATCCTCCTCTGATTCGGAGCCGAATCTTCCAACTGTTAATCACAATAGTGCGACGGATATTCAGTCTGACCTGGATCCCCTCTCTTTACTTGAAGCTACTGAAGCTGGCATATTGTCGCCCGAACAGTTGCGCCACCATTCTCGATTGCCTCTTGTCGTCACTGAAGATTGGGACGGCCAATTGATCTTCGCTCACGGCATGAAAGATGGCGAAGGTGCTGCAGATGTCCATTTCGACACCAATGCCCGAAACACACACGACAACGACACAGATACAGGTGAAGCAGATGGCGAGGACACCGACACCGAGTCTGGACCCGAGGACATTGAGGCCGAGGGGAATACTACCGAGGAGGAGGACGAGCCGACCCGGGACATCCTGCACCTCCTCTCGAGCCCATCCCCCCTCTCAGTCCTGCGGGTAGTTCTTCAGTCCTGGGTCTCCCTCCAACATTGTCAGCACCCACGAATACCGCCACGAGCCCTGTATCATCAGACGCCGTCGCAACTCCCAAGGCCACTAACAATACTTCCCCCCCGCCCAAAATATTACTTCCTAGCGTATCTTTGTCTACTCCAGTCTTCCGCCACCAGTAAGCCTTCCCTTATAATGGGGTCATTTGCAATATCCGCAATGGAATCCGGCTGCAGCGCTATCATTGATGGGTTGCGTGAGGTTTTTATTCCATCACCGTATTCTCGCGTCAAGAAACAGAGAGATGGATGGCGTGGGAAGAAGCGAAGTGCAAGTAAAGAGGTAAGCAATGAGGACTACAGCAACCTCCAACCGGCAGTATTCACATCCAGGCTTCTTCAGGAACAGAGGGATATCTTTCCTCCCGCTGCAAAGCGTCCTCGTCAGTCGTCGCTTCCAGACACCACCGCTCGCCCTCAGACCACCGGCGGTAAACGCCGTCTTTCCAATGCATCAGACGAGGGACATGTTCAGTCGTCACCAGAACTCCCTCCCCCTCAGCCTGTTGAACTTGACGACGTTCTCAATGCCGCTCTCCTTGGAAACAACTCTGAAGAGGATTGTGATGCGTTTACAAGTCTCGTGCCATCCTCGAGGTTTTTCGCAAACCTCACTCGCTGGGACCGGGTCCCTATCAGCACGTTCCGCAGATTGCGTACTGCTGCAGCCTTTGATGCTGGCTCCTCCCCGGGCCATTCAAGTACTGGAGCCCTTGACTCTCCCAGGCTTGCGGACGGGTTTTCCTACGGTTCTACTTCAGCCAGTGTTCGTGCGGTTAGTCCCTTTACCGGAGCTTCTCTCGGCGCGGCTCTCTGGGAAAGCAATGCTGCCTCTCCGAGCAGCAAACGTAAGGGCACGGGCCGCGAAATGGGTCACGATTCGGGACCCGGGTCGGGACGCGGGAGAAACAAGAAGCGCAAGGTCCTCATTTCGCCGGTTATTTTCCCTGTCAAAGACGACGTTGCGAATCTCTCTGGCTCTCAAACATTTCTCTTGTCTGCGCATGAGGGGGGGACAACGTCTAAGCGACAGAGGCGTGACGAAGACAAGAAAACCATGGGACTCTTCGATTCGGCCTTGAATTCTCCACCATCAAAGCTGCCTAGCCTGCCAGGCGCATCTGTGCTCTCAGTTTACCAATAATCTGAGTGACCCCGTATATTTTTCGGCTATTTCACCTACTATTAAAAGTTGTTCTCTCGCGACATAATCCTTGCATCTGCTTCCTTTCTGTAATTGATCCATCAATCTCACACGATATTGTGATTTTTGTTTTTGCCTCTATCTCATATCTCAAATGTTCTCACCTCATTCCCGTTTTTTATCTGTTCCCGTTGATCAGCTAACCTCTTCCACTCAACATCTCTCCTCCCCATACGTGATCATGACTAGTCGCGTAGTTGCATCCTTTCTTTGTTTCTTTTTCACTGCTTGCCTGCATTCCAATTACTTAGGTCCCACAATCCGCGATTTTTAGTTTGTTCCTTTTGCGAGGGAGCAAGTCTTCCTATTGGTACTACCGGAACAATGTGCATGCTTTCTCTAAGTGCTTCAAATGTTCTTGCCACCGGTCGCCGTCGTCGTTTTATCGCCTCGTCCAAAACAAAACCTGTCGTTCGGGTTGGGGTTGGGTTGGGTTGGGTTGGCTCACTCGATTCTGCGCTACTTCGGAATTACATAATCTTGACGGTCCACAGGGTCTTAACAGACTGGTCTCGGGGTCTCAGAGGTCCTCGCTGAACGCTCTTTCGACTCTTGATCTCATCCATATCCTTTTGTGTCTTTTTTGTTGAATATATATACTTCGTACGATTTAGTGCTGATGAAGTTGAATTAGTCTAGCAAGGTCAGGGGCGGATTCAGCAGCCCCCTCAGTTCTATGCACATTTGACCGTCCACCAAAATATCGTATTCTACAACAACAAGAATGGAGGGAACAATTTTTATTTTCTATTGAGTATGGTTACATGGAATGGGTCCACCCATGAGAATAGCAGTAAACATGGCCTTTCATGATGAAAAATTGTGAAAAAAAGACAAAAACAAAAACAATCATGATAAGTGGAAGCTCCCTCCACCTTCTTTCATCGCGATCTGCAGTTTGGCCGCCAGGACCTCCTTGGAACTGTATGCAGGAAGCTTTAGATAGTTCACACATGTCATCACACTGGGCAAATAGTCGTCAGGCGATAGCGGAGGCTCATGCGGTTTGCGCACGACGGTCAGGGGAGGTGTCAGCCCGCGGAATCCTGGACAGTGGGGCGAGAGTGAGCAATAGTACACCAATTGAAAAGATTCGTAAACACCCACCTCCAATTGGAAGTTTGGGACTTCCAGTCATAAATTGCAAGAATTCACGACGTGTAACTGCATCATAGGACGACATGACTTGAACGAGTTCCTTGAATGAGCGACTGTCGGCGTTGAATCCATGGTCTGCCTTCAGCGCGTCAGATAGAGCTGAAATGACCAAATTAGCAAAGGGGTTAGAAAGAAAAAAAAGACCCAGTAACGCATACTTTCATGGACTCCAGTCCTCGTGCGGATTACCAAATATTGTAAGGATCTCGTCGGAAGAGAATGTCTGAAGATCAGATATCGGGAAAACCTTTGAGAACCCTTCTCTGAAGGCTTTCACTGGAAGCTTCACGCCGTTTCCAAGGAAGGTGTCAAGAACCTGGTCGATGTATTCTCGAACATTCGTGTGATCTACGGCCGTATCCTTGCCGCCAGGCTATACGTAAAAATAGTTAATTGGAGACAGTTCGCCACGCCGAAAAGGAATTACTCGCCTGAAGCTCAATGTCATAGCCAGGCGCCGTGAAGTCCAGCGCCAGATCACTCAGGGTAGCCCCGTTGATTTGGATGGATGAAAGGGCCTTTTCTCTCTCTTCCGCACTCTACAGCGAACGAAAGTTAGCTGGGAAAGATGGGTAAGTGTGCTGGGGCACTTGCCAAATAAGGATCGGTCTCGATGAGGCATTGTGCATCAACATATTCTTCCACGCGACGCAGAGATTTGGCGAGGGAGGAGTCAATTGTCTAATGTCGAGATCGACTCAGTCTTGTCCAGATAATCGGATTCCGTGCACATGAATGAAACTCACAGCGAGAGACTTTATCGTTCGCGGCATCTCACGCCCAAGCAAAAGTTTCAAAAGGTGCGGTTGAACGACATGTCGATAATACGGGAATCAAGTAATGCCTTGGCTACAAATTGCCAAGCACCCGGAATATATCGCTCCGTTTCCTAGAGCCATGCCATTAAGATCCGAGGGCGACTCTGTACCCAAAATGTGCACTTACTTCCCAGTCGTCTTCTCCTCCTTTAGGATCTCCACAGCACCGAAAGGTGCTGGGTACAGGCCAGTAGGATGGTGAACATAGGGTCCAGGAGAGTTAACGTCCGCATCGTGCCACATTTTGATATTTCTCCGAGCAAATTCCTTCGAAACTAGAGAGTAAAATTCGAGTGTGGGGCCCAAACCCGTCCCTACCTCCTCAAAGTACTCAACCTCGAGGACGGAGGACGATGATCCATAGAGCTCAAGGACCTTGATAGCGGATTCTAGTAGATGCTTCCGCGAGATTCGGACTTTCTGTCGTTGCAGACGACCGAGATACCCGAAAGTATCATCCCGTCTGGAGTTGCTATCACCGGCTCGGCTTTGTTGATTCTGCCATTTGAGAATCAGACGAGCGTAACCGAACGAGGTGGATTGCAAGAACGAGAAGCGTGTGGCGAATGGGAAGAGGAAGGGAAAGTTCTGAGGTAGATCCACCGCCCAATCTGGAAGGCATGCACTGTATTCGTGAAGAAATGAGTTCAGGGTTGTCATAAGAACTGGGAACTAGATGTCATGCCTTGCAACGATCATTGGTTCCTCTAATTGACGCGTGAGTTTAGCAGTCAATTTATTGTTTATAAAAGCTGATTCGGGGAGGACTTCTGTATGTGAAGTCCCCATCGAAGCTCGTTCATGAGCGTCAACATGAATCTTCTGTAACACCCGGAGAAGACGCAAGATCTTCGAATGCGGTGAGTCGTCTGGCACAGCAGATGCTGGAGGACTGCCGGCACGATCGATGAGATCTGCAGGATCTGGAGCCAGTATGAGTCAAGGAAATCGGTTAAGACGAGGAAAGGATACATACTATCTGGGAGTCGTGCTGGGCCCGATGCTTTCTTGAACTTGATCGTATACACTCCGGACCAAATCGTGCTCAAATAGAGCGATGGCTTAGCCGAACGTCGGGCCTCGTGCTGGTGAATTGCACCGTACACAGTAGTCTCCAGAGGAAGGGTGTGGCCCTCGATAGAGAATTCTAGATGCCAATCATTTGGCTTCGTTTTGGCGCAGAAGCATACGATGCCTTCGCAGAGGCATGGAATCTGCAGCCGGCCCATCGCGCATTGGATTTGGAGTAGCAACCCGCGTGCCATCGGGTGTCTGGGCCACCACCTTGTCTCCGTCTGTTTATTCGGTTTATAAGGATGCAATATTTGAGTTATGCATACGGTTAACATACCATCTGCAACAGCAAGATTTACTGTCTTCTCATTCGTTGGAGAGTGCCGTTCTTCGTCATCAAACATCTCGAAGAGGCACCATTAACAATGTAATCTTACTGTAAAAAAGAGACTCTACCTCTGCATCAATAAAACCTTCCTCGGGATCATCCATCTCAATTGATTCTGTCCTTGGCTCAGATGGACCTTGCGACGGCGGAGCAGGTGCTTTAGGCACAGACGGAGAAGGTGCGGGTGTAGTGGGGGCGGTAGCACCAGACATACTGACATCCTTGGCGCTCAATCTACGACTCCTTCTTGGACCATTTTCGGCCTTCCCATGCTTCGATGCTTCTTCTCCATTCCCAGTAGTAACCGTACTAGAACCAGTTGCAGCGGCAGTAGATGTCGTCGCCGTTGCGGTCGAAGCGTCATCCGTGGTCGAGCTGCTTCCTGCAACCGACTGCCCGGTGGCTGAATTCGGTGGACGACCAAGAGCACTCGACGGAATCCCGGCGGCTGCAGCAAATGCCGCGAGCATCCCCGAGATACGAGATCCAGGTGGTAATCCTTGGCTCGACACGCGAGGACGAAGATAGTCATGGAGCGCCTGGAATGTGGCGATAGCGTGAATAGATACAGTAATATTCGTGCAGCTCTTGGGGATATCCGAACCCTCTCCAACCAATCGAAGACGCAACTGTCGGGCGAGAAGAGAAGCGGAGTTCCGACGAGAATCTGAAGACCAAAGATACTATGAGATGAGCAACACATGATCTGCAATGAGTACTACGCACCATCACCGCTGGGAGACACTGTGACAACTTCGAATGACTCCATTCGAGTAAGACTTTCCTGCAATCGCTTGACAAGTGTGGCAAAGGGGGATTGAGAAATTGGTAAATCTCCACTTCCCGCTAACATCTCAAGAATGAGGGCTTGGCGTCCGGTTGACATCAACTGAATATGAATAATCGAGTATCAGAGATTGCCACTGAAGCGAGGTGAGGTGGTGACTTACTGTATCGATCGTCTGCGGTTGCAAATGACAGTAACCCACCAACCAAGCCACTCTTGATTAGCTCGAAACTAGACAAAGACGTATCGCGCGTCGAAAACAAATCACCAATCATCTTTAACGATTCTCGAGCTTCTGCCTCTGAAGCATTGATATCGGACAGGCGAGCGACCACAATGCGGAGCGTCTCGAATGTGCTGCCAATAGCTGCATTGGAGGCAGCCTCCATTACGCCGTCGCTGAGATACCTGAAGCGGATGACACGACCACGAAGGATGTTGGCGTCCTGGGGATCCACATGCGACGATGGACGGCGAACTGCGGAAGCGGCCATGATAATGGAAGATGCAGTATGCAAATCATCTGGTGCGGGCGTGTTCGTGGTGGAGCTCGGAGGTTCGGTTTTGACCTTGGGCGTAAGCTCTTGATCCGCGATCGTTTCAATCTCATGCAACACACCCTCCCTTCGGAACGCTGAGTAGTACTCGGTTGGGAGCTTTATTAATAAGAGCTCCACAAGCTGAAGTGCACCAGCCACCAAGGTTTGCTGATCGCGGGTGGAGAGTATGGAACCGATAAAACTCGCCAGAGGCACATTCTGGGGGGGCATATCAGTAAAAGCTCGTGCGAGAAAGCCAAGAAACCTGCCTCAACAACTTTCAACAAGGCCACAGGTTCTAAGAAACTACACGCCTTGAGTAACCCAGTCAACGTGCGTGTTCGTATGTTCAACGCAACACTAGCGGCATAGACTTCCACCAGGATCGGGACTATCATCCCCATAAAACGAGCTATCAGGTCCGGCTTTCCACGAAGCAACTCCAAACGGGTCACGGATGCCGTTGCTGCGGCCGAGATTGCAGACGGGGGTCTTGTGCTTTCGGCTGGATGCTGGAAAATCGGCGACGACGCACGCATCACGGAATCGTTCGATACTGTGTCCAACCCATCTTTTGAATCAGGGCCATCAGGAGATTCATCCTGGGCTACAGGGGTTGGTGGTCCACTGGGGGAGAGTTTGGACTGCCTAGCGGCAGCTCGATCTGCTTTTGCTTTGGACTTGATCAATCGCGAAAGGGACTTCTCGGAATAGGCCCGATGGTCAAATACACCATCTAGATGTAGAACCTTCAATACACACAAACAAACTCACATTACCTATGCAACTCACCTTTGGGAAGAGGGGGCATGAGCTCGGATATTAAACTCAAAGCCTCTTCGACTTGTTCTTTTGGCCTGTGTGCAAGATTCTGCATCACGGCCATGTCCGCCAAAGTCCCAGCGACACCCTGGTCGGAGGTACCTTCTGCACCCTCAACACTGGCGGATGGTATAACACCAGTCAGGATCTGATAAACAGTGGACGCGATGTCGGCCTCGAGCAATGCTATGGTTGTCTTAGGACTAGCTTTAGCTGCCGTACTTAATGCGCGCAGGAAGAGGGTGTAGGTGGATGTTGAAATCACGGGGCTCCCACCAGCGGGGAGCAGCAGGGCAATAATGGCACGAACAAGGCCCATATCGTCCTGCACCAGCAATTCGTCGAGTAAATCTGGTTGTGTGCGATGGTAGCTTTCAATTGTTCGGATGACGCAAAGAGATGCCGATTCAACAAGCCGTTGATCTGGATATGAGAGCACGTTTCGTATAATCGGGAACGACTCTCGGATGGTCTTAAAAACATCAGGAGAGGCATTCCGACAACAATTTGCGGCCGCGTGGAGGGCGGTACGCTGAACAGAGGTATTGAAGAAATCAAGGAAGTTGAGAAGTGCCGGTAACCCTCCTTGACGAGCTACGGAGCTCGCACACTCCTCCGAAATTTTGTCAAGGGTCTGAAACGCTTATTAGTCATGACGTGTAGCACCCAAATCAGAAAAGAACCAACGCTGATGTTCTGTTCTGCAAGGTCGATGAATTGAATTTCAAGAAGTTTACTGCATAGTGCGGGGACAGCTCCATGATAAACAATAGTGTGCGCAGAACCAGGGAGAGCTTCCATGAGATTGTAGAGGCAACGGCTGGCCAGGACCTGGGCTTCTGGATTCTCATCGCCTGGCAAGACACTACCAGTACTCATGGCTAACGCAGCTGCGAGAGCAGCGTCTTCTTCTTCTTCGCCTTCGTCATCGCCACCATCATCCTCGTCTTCGTCGCCTGCAAGGGGTTTGCCACCGAGGATGCCGATAAGTTCCTTGACGAACGCATCCACTTGGAAATAGCCAGACAAGGTATCTTCGTTGCTCATTACAAGCAATTCGTTGAGCTCTTGGAGCGCAGCGAAACGAACCGTGGGATCAGAGGAAGGTTTGATTGCGGCAAGATATCCTTTGAGTTTCGTCGATTGGGCGAGCATGTGTGCGCCAAGAGAGCGGAAATCGCTGCTGAACATTGCCATGGCGGAAGGATGGTCTTCTCCAAAGGCGCTAGGAGGATTCGGGGCTGCAGCGGAAGTAGGCGGTGGAGGAACTGCGTCGGCAGTCCCAGACGATCCTGCATTGATAGGATCATTGTTTCTAAGGTCGCGATTGCCATCGACGATGTCATCATCTGACTCGTTCTCTTCGTCTTCGACATGCGGCTTCTCCTGAATATCCATGCTGTCGTCAAGATTTTCTGGCTCACTGTGGGGGTCCCCATCGAGCATATCGACGTCGTTGTCCCGGACAGTGGCCGAGGAGCCCCCAATAGCCCTGCTCTTTGTGGCACGAGACTTGGCAGCCATGCTGGGTGTTGAAGACTTGTTCTTCCTAGTCATGCCTTTCTTCTGTGATTTGGACGTAGCTGCTTTGGTGGTATTTCGGGTGATACGGGCTTTTTTGGCGGGAGGGGGTCTGGGAGAATCCACGTCGTTGTCTGACGGTGAGGGTGACGAGGTATCTGGTTCAGGAGCTGCGCGCTTCTTTCCTTTGGTATCGCGAACGAATCGTTTATTGGGAGTGGAACGGCAGGGGGATTGTGTACTTGGGATCTGGAAAGGAAAGTCACAGAGTCAGCTAAAGATACAGGTACTGGAGAGTTTTCTAATGTTTGCTGACTCCTTTGTTTTCCCTTGGTAGATGAGGAACGGGTACGGCCAGTGGTGGTGATAGAGCGAGCAGATGGTGCGGAGGCGGAGGACGAGGTGGTTTCTTGGGTTTGCTGGGCACGACGTGCACTGGAACGGGTGACTGGAGCTGATGAGGACGATGCTGGGGTTGTTGAACTAGTCACTTGTGCTGCTGAGTTGGGACTGCTCATCGGCCAGAAATAGGAAGACGAGGGTTGCGAGGGTTCGAAGGCCCGCTGACCGCTGTTGCGAACATTCGCAAAGCTGAATGCGAGAAAGTGTTGAGTCCGGGGCCAACCTGCATCCGACGTTCACTTGATTCCTTTCCTAGTCCCATGCTTGGCCCAATCATGCTCGGCGTGATGGTCGCGAGGGAACATCTGCCAGTCATGCCGCAGAGCACGAGGACCATGGCCATAGGCGCTATGTACTATGGTCATACCAAGTCATAATTGCATGGTTCTGTGGCGCCTCGTGAGAAATGCACGACATAACGCAAAGTCCTGAAACTCGTTCCACAATGTACCACAGTGTTCCATCATATTTTCTGTCCTAGTCCTGTACCTCTACCTATTTCGTCCTCCCTCTGAAACGTTTCCCTGAGACCTCACATCGCTGCACGGCCACCGGGATTTGCCGCAACTCAGAATATAATCTCTTGGGTGGAGGAGACGGGGTTGAGAGCAGCGTGGATTTCTATTCTCATCCAAAGCCCACTTACTATGAAACCACCTGGCCTGGGTCCATCCCCTCCGTGCATCGCTGGAGTTAACTTTGGAAGCTGAAACAAGGGAGAATCATCGAGTAATACTGTCACTTCTCCACTCCTGCCCGCCTTGCATTGCAGCAATACACATATACTTTACGTTGGACTCATGTTCGATGCTTCCCCTTTTGGTCCGATTTGGCGCCCAGGCCTCGAAACCCCAACTGTAAGGAAAAAGCAAGTGGGCGCTCCGTGATTAATCTATTTCAAGGTTATCACTCGGATACACATTGCCCTCCGGCAACCCAGTGCAGCGTTTGCAGCTGCTTGTATGCGATGGGTTGTAGAGATACCTGGAAAGACTCGAAGGACCCTGCATTATAATTCAGCCTACATTTCCGTTTGTTCGAGCTGAATCTGGTAACAATGTCTACCCATGGCTGCCTGGCAAACATTAATATTAAGGAAACCTGAGCTCTAGTATGATAGGCGAAGTGTTCCTCTTTCCAGGCGTGTCCCCCATCGGTCTGGGTGCCGAGTGAAACGGCCACACGTACTTTGGATGTCGTTCAGTGACACCTGTGCATGTGGAGCCGTGGGCACAGCAGCTCTCGGCCCGCAAGCTAAGCTGAAGCACGTACTTGGAGCTGTCCGCCGGAAAGCGGTGAAGAGCAAGCCTCCTCTTTACGTGTACATATATCCAATATGCTTGCTTTCTTCCCGCGCTGTGGTCGATCTGATTAATCAACCTGGACCAAGTCGTACAGATAGGGCATCACATCGGCCATTCTCTGTGGACTCTGACGGCGGCTAATCACGATGAGTCTGTGAAGACACAAGGATCCACCGTGCAGCGGCATTTACTTGGAGAGTAGCAGTGACTAACCTACTTCATTAATTCTCCCCAATATTACCGAGCTTCAGCCCGATATGTTGGTGACGAAGCAGGAAACACAGGAAGGAGCCGGAAAAAGATGAAGCAGAATACGTATACGGTATAGTCACCCAGCCGGCCTTAAGATCGGTTTAAATCCGGTCTCATGACCCTATCCGCCTTGGGTCCCATATAAATGCGCCCACTCCTCAGTCCATATCCTCCATCCTCCCCTTCCCTCATTATTTCACCCTCCCCCTTCCCGGCTTCGCTGTAATGATGGTTTCTGCTGGTCCCTTTGTATTCTTCCTGGCCATCATCTCCATCGTAGCTGCAAGCCCAATTGACCGTCGTGACGTCCCCACATCAATCTGCACGACCATTGCAAGTGGTACCCTCCGAACCAGTACGCATCATCCTCCATTCTAGTTCTTGACCCCCCCCCCAATGACGCTCATATCTTAGCGAACGGCCATAATGTCCACTTCGTGGACGACACATTAACGTTTGGCTCGGCGCCCCTCGCTGTCGAGTTCCAGAGCTGCCAACCGAACTTCGGGAGATACGATGGCCAGGACGGGCGGCCCATTGGAGGTACTTGAATACTGTCCATCCCTTTGATATATGGAATTCATTTACGTCGTGTATAGGTCACATCTACGTGCCCTCAACGAAAAAATGCCTCACGATTGCCTCGGGTGCACCCATCCCATTCACTGTCTCACAGCAGCCATGTGAAACCGTGGACGACAGCCGTCAGACGTTCTCCAACTTCATCAAGCAAAGTGATGACAAGATCTACTACGTGGGAAAGTAAGCCACACGCACTACATTTATTTCTTTATATGGGGGTCCTGATGATATCTCTGGTTCCAGCACTCAAGTTGACGGCTCCACTATCTTCCACGGCGATGTCTGCCCGTCGGGATACTTCGGGCCCGTCAGCTCTGCAACGAGTGGGACTGCCGCTCTCCACTGCGTTAATGACCCCCATGTCGTCGGCTTCAACATCTGAATACGAGCCAAAGGGAGATGATAAAAACGCGTTCTCCAGGTGTTGCCTCCGCACGACCCACCACGTTTCCCGGCTTTCATACATACCAACCCCATTCACGGTTTCCTTTTTTTATGGCATGGCACGATTTCACGAGAATTCCAACACACCACGGACCCAGCTTGCCCAATTTTGATCCAACCCAAGTTCGCTTCCTCTTCCCACTCTGTACAAGTGCAACAGTCAATCTTCTTCGTTTCTCCCCCTTCGCACATTTCCTGAACGGACACTTGTTTGTATCACCACCACTAATACCTTGGCGATTCCCGCACATCCGTACAATGCATCTTGGTTCCACACGCTCTGAATCGGCAAGGGACATGTAATGTTTAATGTTAAATGCTAACGTCAAAACGAACCTGCTTTTGGCAGACTGTAAGCTGAATGCCAAACGATTGACGTAATAGCCAGTGCGCTATAATTAGGAGATTGTGGCGTTCTGATCTCGACGTTCTTCCTCATCAAGCTGTGCTTGGAGCGGTACTAGGCTGTATCGCGCAAAAACGCCTGCTGGGCGTGTTAAGATCATACTATTCATAGGACCATAGGCAGCAACCCAAACTTAATCAATTTACATCCGGAGGTGATTTTGGCCACGCCACTGATACCAAGTCACTGCAAGGATTTATTCATTAGCATTCCCGGCCCGTCCATCCTCCAACCAGACATGCCGAGAAACAAGCGTGCTCGAGGATCCGTCACATACACAAAAAAAGCAACCCAGTGCTAACGATCCAAATTACGAAAGGTCCACTTCACTTCACTGCTTGAAAAATCCAGCCAACGTCTGCTGTCCCGCGGTCTTGGCCTTGGTCGCCTTCGTAGTCGACGACGCGGCAGGCTTGCCTTTTTCCGAGCTCGAAGCAGCCAATTTTTTACCGGTGGCTGTCGCTGGCGCAGCCGGCGCATCGCCTTTGCTGTTCTTGGTCGTCTTCGAGGTCTTCGATCCAGCCACCTTGTCCTTGTCGGAACTTGTGGCCGCCACCTTTTTCGTAGAAGCGGTGGTATCCACTTTGTCATTTTTATGGTCACTGGCAACCCTAGTACTCGTCAATGCGGACGATTCTTCACCCGCCAGCTTTTTCGTTCTTGTTTCCGGGGCTGCAGCGTCATTTTCATCTGGTGCTTTCGACGGGACGTCCTCTTTCGCCTTCGTGGAGGTGCGTGGCCGTGGTTTTGGTTTTGGTTTTGATGACTCTTTTTTAGGTTCCGCCGCATCTTCTTTCGTTGACGGATCGGTGGGCTTGTCCCCGTCGACATCCGATGCAGCGTCCGGAGAGAAATAATCCTCGGTGACTGTATCATGGAAGAAAGTAGTCAGGAGGGCCAGTGTCGATTATCAATGGACCAACAACCGTGTACGTACCCAACATGCCGCGGGCATTCGTATACGTGCGCGTCTTTAGCTTTCCCTTCTTCACTTCTTTCTTCAGCGCCTTCTTCGCAGCGTCCTTCTCTCTCTTTACAGCGGCGTCGACACCAAGAACCTCTTCCTTCACCTTCGGCGCCGCTTTCACGCGAGGATCTTTCAGTTTTCGCCGTGCCTCGTTTTTGCTCAGCGGGACATGTTCTGGTGCGTCTTCGGATGTATCTGAGAGGGGTTCCTCCGGTGATACGCCCTCTGCTCCAGCACGTGTGGTCAGTTTGATGGATCAGGCAAAAAAAAGGTTGGGCCTGGCGCACCATTCTCATCCTCTGCGTCGGAATCCAAGATATCTCGGGAACGCTTACCAGAAGTTCGATGAACCGTCTTGAGGGGTTTGGTGTCGACCTCAGCGTCCTCTTCACTAAGGTCATCAATCAAGGCTTTCGTGCCTAGCTTTTTCGTTGGGTTGGATTCTATGGCTGGTTTGGCACGCTTCGCTGGCTTTGACGACTGTACTACCTCATCGTCTTCTTCCTCATCGTCAGATAGAAGGATACGCCTCTTGACACGGACACTCGGGGCAGGAGACACGGAGCGTTTTGATATTTGCACAGGGTGCAACAGGGTCCTTCGAAGGGGGTTTGGAAGACTTGGTAGATGTTGTAGACGCCGAGCGAGGCAGAGGGTTGGATTTTGTGGTGGTGGAAGATTTGCTACGCGGATCGACCCTTGTAGCTGGTTTGTCCGATTTTAGATCCTCCTCAGTATCCGACTCTGGCACCTCCCGCTTGATCCCACGTTTCGACTTCGCGAGCAAAGAGCATGTAAGACACCACTGAAGCAGGATGAATGTTTTTTTTCCTCACATTTGACGCGCCATTTTCAGCCAACTTGCTGTCGCTCGTCGCTCGTGACAGTTTGGAAGATGAAGCCTCGGCACCCTTTACTTTAGCCTTGCCCCAATCTAGCGTGCCGGCTTTGAGCTTTTCGGCCACTTTAGGCACTCCGGACGGGCCGTCTGAGCTCTTCGGGTCCTTAGAAGACTCGCTTTTCAACGGCGCTGTGGGCGGGGCAACGGGGGTCTTCGTCGGGGGCGGTGGTGCCATGGCCTTCGCTTTCCCTTTCCCTTTATGTCCGTTACTGCAGTCGTCCAGTGAGGGTTCAGAATCATGCCTATTGCTTTGGCATATTCGGGCCCAGGGGAATCATTGTCTTTCTGACGGACGAGTTCAGACGTGGTGGCTAATAGAGCAGGATCCTGATGGCGTCATTAGTCTTGGTTGAAGACGTTGGGCATGAATATAAACTTACTTTCAGCATTGCAGGAGATAGGCTGTACACGTGCACATGTGAAACGTCTTGGAATTGGGATTTACATGCTAGAGTTGGAAGGATCGTTTACTTCTTAACACGGCGGAATCAAAATGGTATTTACATTCGAGGTGATCTTCACGAGCGAGGAGAAATTGGGTGGTCGAACGAGATCTTGTGCCCTCACTTGCGACGTTGAGGCTTGTGGCGAGGTGTCTTCCAAGCCTGGAGAATCATTTGATACGGCTGCTGGTGTAGGGGAGACGACTCCGGATACAAGGTAGGTGGCATGCACAGGGGTAGGTGTCGTCTGAGCCTCCTTATAAAACGCTTCAAGCTCTCTGCGCGAGGATGTTCACTCTGAACAACACATATTGAAGAACGTATTCCATTCACTCACTTCTTTGCCTCGTTGACATGGATAACCAGCTCACGACTGAGGACGCGATAAGTGACCTACAAAAACAAGCGAGATCAACAACAGACCCTGGGACCACGCGAATCTGCTTACAATCTCCTTATCTATAACCACTTTCCTGTACAGATACGTGTGAGCTGCAGAATCACCAGTGCCCATTATGTATGTGGCGTCGAGGTCTCGGTAATCTCCGCTCCGTTCGTATTAGATAATGGATTTGCTGAAAGCTCCCGCATGAGCAAACGCAAGGGCGCAGGCAGCGTCCAATCCACCTCTCTTCTTAACTTTTTCTCCGCGTCTTCGGCTCGTTTGAGCGCGACTCCAGCCAAGGATTCTGGTCATTCAGCCACGCTGACGCCGAAGGTAGCAACTAGCGTTGTAGCAGGATCTAGTCGCGAGACCGCGCTGGTTATCAATGATTCGTCCGACGATGAGGTTTTGGATGTGGAATCTATACGTGTCTCGCGTCCACTTAAGAAACTTCGCGCCGCTGGCCATATGAATCTCTCCAGCCCCAACGCTCTGCCAGCTACGGTGAAACAAGAGATGGTATCGCCAAACCTGGCAAATGATTTTTGGATCGACGAGGATGACGAGGTTGTGGTTTTCGATGACGACGATGTTCTAGAAGAGGGCGACCCGCGACTTGCTTCGGGAGAGGACTCGACATCCTTTTTATACCCTGCCTGGTCCGCCGTATCCGATCATAAAGAGGTAGAAACCACCTTTTAATGAGATCCTTTTGGACATTCATTGGGTTCCTCTGCTCCCAGGACTTTGGTAAAGACGTCGACACGTGTCTTGATCAGGACAAGACATTTCCTCAAGAATAGGATCATCTTCCAAAAGACCCTCCCCCTTGTTTCCTTCAAAAGCAGGGAATGCATTTTCGATTCTTATGTCTGGTCACAAAGAGAACGAGGCCTGGAAAGAGGCGGAGGTTGATTCAGCCAGAGCTGGTACGAAGCTCGATGGAGAACGACGTAGAAAAGCCGGAGGGTCTACGGGGCGTCGGCTTGCTCCATTTTTCAAAGTCATGCAAGGAATGCCGATTGCTGTCGATGCTTTTCGATACGGTAAGATCCCGGGAGTTAAGGCTTATCTATTAACGTGGGTGCATGCACATTCCTCCTGAAATAAATGTTGAGGATTCGTCTAGGCACGCCCACTCTGATCACTATACCAACTTGTCTTCAAACTGGAAGAATGGCCCGATATATTGCTCCGGTATGCCCACGTCATCATCACAGTTCTTCCATGGCTTGAATCCAATCTTCGCCAGAGACGACCGCCAATCTCATAAAATACATGCTTCGCGTCGATCCAAAATGGGTTCATCCATTACCGCTCGACATCCCAATTGTGATTCCCGACACGGAAGTCACCGTTACATTGATCGAGGCCAACCATTGTAAGTGCCCATATCGTCCTTGATTGGACGCACTGAAGCGTGTCTATGAAGGTCCAGGTTCTGTTCTGTATCTTTTTGAAGGGAGACAAACAGTGAACGCCGGGGACTCGACATTCAAGTCTTCATATATTGGCTCCCCGAAGATTTTTCGATATCTACACTGTGGAGATTACCGGGCATCCCCTAGACATGTGCTCCACCCTGCAGTGAAGGGAAAGAATCTGGATTTGATTTACATGGATACAACGTACCTCGACCCCAAAGTGGGTACCCTCAAGTCATGATCGGTATCGTACCGATGCTGACAGACTCTCAGCACTGCTTTCCACCACAGAAACAAGTCATTGATGCGTGCGCAGCGCTTGCTAGGCGGCACATCCTTGGACCCCAATCAAACGAAGATGGTCTACTGTGGGCTCAGAAACCTTGGGAGGCTGGTTACAGCCTGCGGTCAAAGTGGAAGCTCTTGAAGGCGTCAGGGGAAAGAGTAGGACTCAGAATGCAGAACGAATACTTGTTGTCGTTGGGTAAGCGTTCTGATATTATCTGCTTGCCATCTGGCTGATTGGATATTGTGGCAGGACGTACTCGATCGGGAAGGAACGTATTGTCAAGGCTATCGCGCAGGCACTATGCACAAAAGTGTATTCGGATGCACGCAAGAGAGCATTACTTTTGTGTCAGGACGACCCAGAATTGCATGCCCTTCTCACGTCAGATCCATTGGAAGGTTGTGTGCATCTCGTCCCGTTGCAACATGTAAATTCAGACAAAATCGGGGACTACCTAGCGCAGTTTAAAGGGGCGTATACTCGTGTTTTGGGATTCCGACCCACCGGTTGGACGTGAGCACCCTCACAGTTCGCGTAGATGCCGCTGACTAAGTTACTGAGGTGTTCTTAGCTTTTCAGCACCTAACGGAACAGACCCGATGCCCGCCATCACCCCCTAATAGCTCGGATGCAGGCTCAAACCTTCCTTTCCTCTTCCCTAACTCCGATGAGGAATTCAAACCATAAGCAGATGCTGTATGGTGTACCATACTCCGAACACTCGTCCTTTTTCGAGTTGACATGCTTTGCGCTTTCGGTGGATTGGGGGAAGATAATTGCCACTGTCAATGTTGGCTCTCAAGTCGGACGTAGCAAGATGAGCCGATGGTTCGAGCGGTGGGAGCTGGAGCGACGTCGCAGGAAAGAGAAAGGGGACTCGCTAATCGTTCCGTCGCGATCTGATGAGTATTGGTGATGTTTGGCGCCTCTTCTCGCACTGTATATATAGTGTGCGCGAACTTGCTTGTTGTATGGTTAATATTAATTGTAGCCCCGTGTATTTCCATAGATTGTGCCCCTCGGCGCCGTTGGTAAACACAAAGAGGGAAATTAATTATGGCAGACAGTGAACCAACCTGAGAATTCATATCAGCTCGATTAGGATCAAGATATCGTGGACCAGGACGCAGAAATGCAGTGGAAAAGTCGGGAAACAACAGGTACATTTGACTCAGCCTCGTCGCCCTAAACCATTTAGACATATGCAGACTCCATCCTCAATTCCACAAGGATCGAGTATCATTCTGGGAATGCTTTGATTTGATTCATTCACCCCTGACTCGACATGGCAGAGCGAGGTTGGAAAAGACTCCTAGCGGCTCCAGAAGGTCTCTGCCCCAAGAAATAACTTGAAGGCTAGAAGCGAGGAGAAGCAGGGTACACGGTGTTGTCCAATTTAAAATATAATATGCTAGATGCTGAGTATCACGATCATCGGAATTGACCCCCATTATCTACCCCTGGAGGAAGACATCGAGGGGTCTTCATGAGACGAGAACAATAGCGCTATAGCCCAGACATACTTCCCCATTTAGCTTTGAGTGTGGTCCCAACTGCACCGAAAAGTGCAGACCCAAGAGAGCATCCACGCACGTGCAGCCGATCCTTATGGGGCATCGAGAGAGGGCACCCTAATCAACAGCTAATAAAGAGGAAATCACCTTGCACGAGGCTGCCAGTTCCACAAACGCACGTTGAGAGGCTTTGGAACAATTGAGTCTCACTCCTAGGCTGTTTTTTTTTAGGCGCGCTCGCTAGGGCCATTGCCGACACTGGCACACCGAAGAAACGTGCGGCCCCTTTTTGAATCCTTCAACCTGTACTTATGTCGGTAATACATACAAACAGTTCTTTTTGCAGTCATGGTGAAAGAAGAACAAACGTTCGAAAATAAAGGGGGAATCGTGTGCGAAGGTGAGTGGCCGCTGCGGAGATCGGACACATGCAGGTGGCTTGCTTGAGCAAGATTCGAATGATAATGGGGTCAAAACGCTATACCAGGAAACTGCTGTATTTTGTACGTCCCCCACGGTTTTTGTTCCGCTCAGGTGGAAACGGAAAGGGTGCTTAGTCAGCTTCCGTTTCTCGGAATGTACCGAACGTTCTAAGCAAACGCTTGAGGTCCATTAAATGCCCTGCACCGTTGTCGTGCGAATCTCCAAGCGGCTCCACACGTATTAATTTAATTTATCAAGGCAAAGGGTAAATTAAGATCAAAGGGTACTATACCTACTCAGATGGATAGAGATTTTTGATTTCAATGCCCCCAAAAAGTCAAGATTAACACTGCAATTCAATGCTGTTTGTTTCGAGATTGGTAATGTAATATGCTAAAGGGTTTTCTATATAATTACTAGTAAAGGGTTTTTTTACTGCCCCTTATTTTCAACTATGGGCCACAATTGAGGTACGAGGACCTCGTAAACAGTCAAAGGAGCGGAGACAGCCGGGGCTTTTGCTTCCGGGTCGTGCTCCCGGAGAGTGGAGCCCTGGGACTCCGCCGTCTTCTCTTTCCCCCCCCCCTACATAATGGCAATTTGGAATTTGGGAGCGCCCGCCTATTCGTACAATCGGAACGGATGCCGAGTTCTCATGCACCACCACGTTGCCAAAGGCAATTTCCACACTCCCAGCACGTGTCGAGAATGGCAGGGCGATAACTGTAAATTTCAAAGTCATAAGTGTATGAACTTCGCCTAGAATGATCACAGGTCACAGAGCCTCCAGACTGAATCGCCGGACTGTCACACGTCACAGAGGCTGCTCTGAAATACGAAATAGTGCTCAGATGAGGTTGGAGTGGAGACCTGATCGTCAATCCGTGGGGAATTTGACCTTGGTCACAAGTTGCAAAGAGCGATGAACTGCTGACCACGGAATACCCGACCATCGGAAGCGTGTTCGAAGATGGTCCAAAGAGGGGAGGAACAGTCACAAAAGTTGGCAATATGCATATCATCAATATGGACAGGACGATCGTATCCCCGTAAGGCGCTATGGTATAGCAATGACGCGATCGCTCCCAGGGTCTGTGTGCCTTATAAAACGAAAGGATCCCCAAGACGTGCTGCTCTGAATTTCATTCTGACTATAGGTGTGATCACACGACACAGATATCACTGAATGGAAGGGCAAGTTTTCAACCTTATCGCACGGCGTGAAAGGCTTTCCGGACTCAGCGGTTGAAATGTCAATATAGCGCCCATATGGTCCGGAGCCAACTTTCCCTTTGATGCATTCCACATGGGCTGAGTCTGACCCAAGTCCCAAGCCACATATTCGCATGCGTAATTGCCCAGACACCTTGAAATAAGACTGTACTGGCGGCGGAGCCTACGTCCTGCAGCCGTGGATCCAATCCTCCATGATGGTAGCGAAAGAGATCGTGTCTTGTGCCATTATCAGCACATTATCAATAGCATCGGCTCTTTACCCACGCAAATTCAAATAAAGACAGAGCGGTAACTATCGACCAATTGCAAGCACGGCGGATATCGCTCGAACAGGTGACAGGACATGATAGTGCTGATAGGGAGTAATGGATTCGTTGCAACGTTGAAAATAACCGAAGCCAGGCCATGTCGCCCTAATATAGTAATTGCCAAATAGACCCGATGTGTAGAACCTCAAATTTAGGTTTGAGGAGGGAGAATAGACGATAGTATGAGGATAAATAAAGGGAATGAGTATGAGGTCGTATAGATAAGCTCAAGGGGAAATTTTTCAGGGGGTCGTACGCGCACAGTCCCCGCAAAATTAGATGTCTGTGGGGCAGAGCTAGTCTCCGGCAGTTCCCACTGAATACATTACATAATACCAATTATGACATCGGCAAAGGGGCTGTCCTGGCAGGATCATCATATAGAGCACTTGGTTTCTTATCTGCTCTTTCCGCTCTTCCCCCCCTTATGCCTGTGCGTACTGATCCCCCCCAAGCTGGTTTATTGGTTGACGGGCTTTCCCCCGATGCTGACCCCACCCAAGTCCATCTTTTGGTCCTCGTCCATGGGTAGGTAAATATCCCCAGCCTATAGTGCCCTTGACATTCGTTCTCTTGGTTGCCTTTGTGCAGGATGTGGGGTGTTGCAAACCACTTGACAGCACTCGCAAACACGGTCAGAGAACGATACCCACACTCCACGCTTGCGTCAGAAGATGCCGGAACCGCGGAACTAGACGTCCTGGTCGCGCAAACCAATGAATCCAACCATACTTACGATGGAATTGACTGGGGTGCCGAGAGAGTCGTGACAGAGGTGCGTGCGCGTCCTGTAAACCAGATTCTGCAGGTTTCATCATCATACCCCCTAAGATCCGGGAACGCATCAGCGCCATCGAACAGAATGAAATGAAGCGTGTCACCCGATTCTCCATCACCGGTTACAGCCTAGGGGTCTTGTGGCGCGTTACATTGTGGGATCCCTTCATCATTCCAAGTTCTTCGAGAATGTCAAACCCGTGAACTTCGACACGATTGCAACTCCTCATCTTGGCATACCTGTGTACCCTAACCTCTGGTCCCCAATATTTGCGGTACTTGGCCCCAGACTTCTGAGCCGGACTGGCAAGCAGTTTTACGCTACCGACAAATGGGATGAACCGGAGGGTGCGCCACTGCTTGAGATCATGAGCCGTAAAGGTGAATTCCCACGAGGGTCCTCCAGGAATTCTCCGTCGCTCACTTTCAATGGTCCCTTCGCAGACAGTGTGTTTTATGGCGCGATTTGTGCTTTGAGAACATCACGATATACGCCAACACGTACGAACGATGTTTTATGTTTCATTCATCCATTCGGCCCTTTATTAACTCATCCATCTTTCAGCATCAACGACACCACAGTTCCGTACTTGAGCGCCGCCTATCGAGACTGAAGATCCTTTTCTCGCTCGTGATCGTGGGTGTAGTCGTGTCAACTCTGTACACTGGTCTTGTCTGACTCCTTTCTTCAGTTAACGGTATCGAAGTGTGAGTTCAAGAGTCCCACTAATTGAACTCTGTCTTAATGTACCTTGCAGCGAGTTCCATGAAGAATACGAACCGATGATCAAGTCGTATCGTATTCCCGAAACGCCCCCTGTAGGTCGTTCTCTACCGAGCAAGCTATCGCTAGATTACTGGCGGTCATTGAGGGTACCCCTCCCACCAGCGTTTCAATTCCATTTCCCCTTCAACGTGGTAAGAAACATGCAGAGTGCACTCGGAATCCCCCCTTCGCCCCAAATTCTAACTAACTTTGCTCCCAGCCTGTATACCTACTCCTTCCAGTGATCCTTCCTCTCTTCATCGCTTTCTTGGTCATTCGTCTCTCTTTTGACTCGCGAAAGTCCGAGGCACGGATCAAGCTCATGGATCCATCCAAGACCGAATACCTGCGCACCTTCTACCGTGGCCTGGAGAAAGGGTTGGACGACGCTGTCACAGATCTGCTCGACCGATCCCCCTCCCCCGACGTCGATGAAACCAGCACTACGACCACTCCTGCTTCTGAACCTGATTCTGGCAGCGTTTCTGCCTCCTCCTCAACAACGGCAGTCCAGGAACTCGTCGGGGAAACGCCTACAGAGACGAAGACGACGGTCAAGGCTCGGAGACCACGCTTGACCCCGTTGCAGCTCGAGATGGCCAAGTCCCTCAACGAGATCCCGCGCTTGAAGAAGAAACTTGCGTACATCGATACTGGCCCCGAGGGCGTGAGGATCAACAGTCACGCTATCATCGTTTCGCGTGATACGAAAAGATTTCCGATACATGAGAAGGGGATGGGGGTCGTTCGGAATTGGGCTGATTCTTTTGTACTGTGACTTCCTTTCTTCCTTTTTCTTTTTGAACGGCAACAATTACCTCATGATGATGATGATGCACATATATTTGAATGTGGGCCTCAAACTACAATACAGTACTGACAACATGGAAACCAGAGTAAAATGATGTGAAAATACATACGATATGGAAACCTCGGCTCAGGTCCCCAAAATGACTGGCGTAATAGATACAATATTGATGCTGACAACGAGAAGGAAAAAATGAAATAAAAGAGAAGCAGAATTAATCTAGAGGACGGACCGGAGCCGAACACAAAAGGAAAAAGAGACAAAGAGCCGAGAGTCAGAATCGAATTCTTACAACAATAGGTCCGCTGTTGCTTCAACCTTGAACGGACGTTTGCGGCCCATAGAACCACGTCTGTGGAGGTGACAAATTGAGAGGAAGAACACCCGGAGCCGAAATGAGGACGGGCGGGGCAGTGGATGAATAAATCTTCACAGGCAGATTGGGAACAAGGTTCTGACGCATCAGGTGTCTCGATCTTTGTTGGCCAGTCTCCACATCGGGGAACAGCCTTCGGCGGTGCTGGTGCCGATTTCTTCTCCTCATTGCAAGCTTTCTTGCACCTGAACCATGAGTCGGGGGCGGCCCCATTGGGTTTGGCGGATGCGGGTACATAAGTCACAGTTACATGCGTACGACTCCGCCATGGGAGGTCCCAGACCGCGCGCAGGAATTGACCCACCGTGGTCTTGGGCACAGGGCGGGTGGGGGGTGGTGGGGACACGGGCTCGGTGAGGTACGCCTCCATGCCAATTTGATTGCGCACGAAACGACCATGCCCGCGGGTGTCGGTGTAAGGGATCTTTTGGCTAGGGACAGATCGTAAGGGAAAGGAGGCTGGATCTGCCATTGCAATGGGGCCGGGGGGCTGGGCGGAACGGCTAGGGCAGGCGGCTTCCGCTCCTGCAAGCGAGCATTGGTGGACCGTCTGGAAGACCGTGCGCGGTGCGCTCTGGTGGAAGAAGGTAAAGAAGAGCTGTTACTAGGAGTTTGGGTCTGTGTTGTATCGTGCATTCGCATTCGCACGTCTTAAAACCTCCCGGAAGGGATTCTCATCAGGATCAGGCTCGAAAAGGCCACCTGGTCCTGCATGAAGAACATCTATACCGATGGGGGATTGAGGGCTGCGGGACTTGTTCGTATCCCGCGTTCCACTGGTCGACCTGGTCACGGTGCTCATCAGGCTGCTCGATCTAGCTAGCGCAGCACTGGTTCCCCGCGAGAAGCGCTGTGCGCCCTGGACGACCAGCGCGCTCAATCTGAAGCGCACAATTCCCTTGGGCTTTTTCTTCCCTGGTCCTGGCACCGTTACGGCTGCCTCTGGATCACCTGGGCTTTGCGGGCTGTACGACTGTTCAGAGGGTCCTGAAACCCCCGTGGGACTGGTAGTATTAATCACAGGAGAATCGATGGGTGCCACGGGTTTGCGGAGGACAGGCCTTCTTGGCTTGGGCGTAGATATTCGTCGCCCGAAAACAGACACGCCTGGGGGCGACGGTGTCGAAGGGGACTTTGGAGGCTGGATATGCGGTGGATCTTGTTCATGGATAGAAGGTTCTTCGTTTCTCTCGAAAGTGAGGTCTTCGATGTGGACGGGTTTTCGTGGGATGGACCTTGGTGGTATGGACCTTGGTGGCCTGGGTCGTCGGAAGGGGGATGATATAGGTGGGGATGGCGTGGAGGAAGATGGCCGATGTGAAGCAGGTGGCGTCCCGGTGGGTGAGTCTTCTTCAGATATAGGGGCAGGATGGGTATACGGGGATGCTTTTGGCGTGGGAGGCAGTGCCTTGGACCACCGGCTCGACATCGCAACACGCGAAGACTACACAGTGATACGTATCTAGCGCCTAACGCCAGGAGAAACGTCGCCAAGATTGTCAGCGGGTCACACAATCCATGATAGGTGAAGGCTGCAAGGGGCGTGTCACTTCAATACTGTCCCAGTTACGTAACCAGAAAATTCGTGGTTCCTCGCATCCCTAGCAAATATTTCGTACCAGGAGCCAAACGCCAGTCAAAAGGGTGGAATTCTGGACAGCATATAAGCGTCATCCTCGGTACTTATACACCCCCGTCTGTGATGATCTCTCGAGGAAACTCAACGCTAGCAAGTGCTTACATAATTGCGGCTGCACAAAAAACTATATTTGCGATTAAAAACTTCTTTGTGGATACTGTAGGTACAATAGGATACGGGGCACCCCGGACCCAGATGACCTCCGCCTCATCGTTCTTTGTCGGTGGACAATTGAACTGACTTACTCTACCCTCCGCTCTGCTGAAGGCGATCAAGGGCGATACAAAAGTCATCCAAGCATCTGTGCGACCCATCGAATGTCCCCCAGTTACACTCCACGCGGAGAGATCACGCACATCACCTTCGTTTTGTTGAATGGCTCTCCAATCGGGTAGGAGATCGTCGGCGGCGAGCACCTAAAGGGTGCCCACATTGAGCAAACACCTGAGCCACAAACGCCCTGGTCGGCCTTGCCTTGACTACGTCTTCTATATGACCCTGGAGTTATTGCCCATTATAGAACACTGGCCTGCTGATCGATTACTGCTAGGTCATTCCCGTTCCCAGTATTCGAGGGCATCGCTGAATCCGGGCTTTGAGATAGTGAGTCCAGTGCTTCCACGGTCGGAACTAGCGCTCACGAAGAGCTCACCACAGCGTCTCTAGCTGCTAATGTCGTGCCCATGAATCTGTGACGAGGCGTCCAACGTCATCGCTTCAACTCAGCATCCCACATTCCTGCATCACCGAGATTATTCGCCCCCAGTTCCCGATCTTCAGAAAAAAGTACGTGCGAAACATCCCTCGATCCGTGCCCACCGATCCGTCTGGTCACTTGATTTTTTTTTTTTGTTTTGTTTTTCCATTTCTTGATTACTAC
Source organism: Hydnum rufescens UP504 (assembly GCA_014904985.1). Classification (NCBI taxonomy): domain Eukaryota; kingdom Fungi; phylum Basidiomycota; class Agaricomycetes; order Cantharellales; family Hydnaceae; genus Hydnum; species Hydnum rufescens. Next base: position 32,166 of record MU129031.1, on the reverse strand, counting down.
GTCTGGATTGGATTAGAGCCCGAGAGTACGGGGGGCGTGAGGCATTCCTCCAAAAAAGTATTATGGCGGCATATGGTCTCAGGAACAATGAGAACCGTATCCAAGGTATCCAATTCGGAACGAGAAGGCGACACTGGATAATTCGGATTAAACGGCACCATAGATTTGCCAATCATACAGAACCTTGTCGCCCCAGAACGTGGGAAAGCAGCCACCGATCTGGAGCTTCGCCTCCAGACAGACCAAATTGGAGAGCATGGACATTACCACTCTTCTCAACAGGCATCCAAGTCGCATACGACGAGCCGAAAGGATTTGGATCGGAGGTGTGCATAAAGGCAGACCAACGTGCCTGTATCTCCCTAGTTACACAGCTCTCAGCGCTTGTTGGCGATGGCGTAGTCCCAAACTGTCCATCAAGGAAAGTTTCCCGTTTTAATAAGTTTCGAAGGAAGTAGTCTGGGAATAAGGGAAAGAGAGACTCACAGTGATGTAAATATCGTCCTCCATGACACACCCTTCCAGCGATGCTGCAGTACTCCACGTTGGCATTGGACGGATACGTGGCACCTAATTGAAATACCCCAACATGTACATTGCCTCCTTTGACAGCATATGTGCGGGCAAACGTCCAACTAGAGCAACGCCAGTTGGAATCAGTACCCAAAAGCTCAAGCGCCATACGAGTCTGGTCATTTCCAGTCATTGCATCAATATGCATTGCCTGGGGCTCGTAACACGACGAGGAGAGGAGCGTTTGCGTCCGGTTCTGCCCAAATGATCCCTCCACGATAGGCTCGAAATTGGCTATGGGGAGAGGCGATGGGAAAATAGACCCAATCGCTTGACCCGCTTCGTTTTCGACCGTCGTGATGATGACAGGCTTAAGGGCAGATGGAAATGAGGTGCCAGTAAGGGACGTCGTAATGAAGCTTCCATCAACCATCGGACGCATGGGGCTCAGCGTCCCCTGCTGCCGGACTTATCGAAGAAGCATCATTCATCAGGGAAAGCTGCGCCAAGAGGATCGAAGACAGAGGAAGAGTATCCAGACACTCTACGTTCCCAGTCGTGCATGAAATGTTTTTGTAATACGATGTCTGAAGCTCCGTATAGGCCGATTTAGGAAGAAAGTTGTAAAACATCGGATCACTATGGAGAATCGCGCTTTTGAAGAGCAGTGCCGCAGTCGGTGCAGCAAGGAGGGCTGGGAAAAAGAAGCGCCTCAGAGATGCCAGGAGAGGGTAATCATCTATATGGAAAATTACCTCTGAGCATCATAGCACCACTGCTCTGACCAGCCATAGTGATCTCGCCAGGGTCACCTCCAAAACTAGGAAGGACTCTGTGCAGGAATTCCAAAGCAGTAGTTATATCCTTCACACCAAGATTGACGTTTTGGTCGAGGGACGGCGGAGGCAAAAACCCTAGAACTCCGAGGCGATATTGAACCGTGACCACAATCGACCCACTTGCAAGAGCAAAACTTGAACCATCCAACCCCGCACCCGTAGCGGACCCTTCGATGAAGGAGCCTCCATGAACCCTGATTGCGCGAATCAGCCCATGCCAATGGCGATTTACTGACAAGCACTAATTGTCTCACCATACGAGGGTGTTGAGTTTCCTATAGGCGGCCGCCTGAACTGGAACGTAGAGCACAAGGAAAAGACAATCTTCTGAATAGTGACTGGCGGGGGGGCCCGATTGGGGACACCACGGCGGCAGCGCTTCAGGATCATCATTACTAGGAACGTTGGATTAAGGACATGACCGGGAAGATGATACTGTGGGGCGTACGGAATGGACCAGGTGGTGACAGGAAGAGCTTCCTGCCAGCGTGAAGAAGTCGCATACCGCACAGCGAAGCGGATTACACCGGGGCTAGATTGGATCCCTCGAGCATAGCCAATTGGAGTTTTAACTCGGTCGAAAAGATCATTCGGACACGAGGAATAGCTTTCTGAGTGGTGCCTGAAGCCAGAAACAGAGGGTGAGTGCACGGTGGTTTCCTCTGGACAGAAAGGGAATGCCCATGTGTAGGTAGCGAGCCAAATGAGGGTGAGGGGAAACATAGATGTCAATGAAGGTAGGAGGTAAGCTGCCGACGAGTCGCAATACTAGGCTGATCGAAGGAGTTCTATAGAAATAAAAGTGAAAGGTCAATACGCGCACGAACCCAGCGTGCGATGAGGAATAGGTGCAAATATCAGGGGAACGAAGATACAAAGGCAGACAAAAGACAAAATGAGAAGATGGTGATGAATATCTCTATTATTGGCCTGCAACTACCGGCTGCTCCCGAGGGGCGCCGGGGTAAAATATATACATTCCCTTCCAAAGGTTGCAAAAGCTAGCGCTTGTCCTCCTCAGAATTGTGGCCATTGCCCACTTGCATTTGCGGTGAGAAACGGGAACACACTTGTGAAAATTCCAGCTCATACACGAGACACAGTGTGTTGAAGAATCGGTGCGGAGCCACTTAGATTCGCACAACAAGAGAAAAGATAGAGCGCTTGATCAGAGCTCAAGCAAACGCTCGAGGGAACTTCGGTACATCCCGAGAAACTATCTAGAAGGATACGCTGACTAAGCGATGAGCATTAGAGCTCGCCCATCCCCAATTCCAACACAGTGTGCATTCGCTATGTTTTATGGAAAGCGCGAATCTTCGATCAACTGGCGACTTCGATGGATGTAAATTCCGGCTCCTGTCGATTCGATTCGTGCCTGCTACTGCAATCCATAGATGCATGACCATTTGATGCCAAGAATCGTATAGGAAGAACCTCTAGGCCTGAGAAGACTAAGGGTCGCTTTCTACGACGCGCAGTTAGCTGGTAACTCGCATGGGAGAAACCCAACCAACTGCTGCATACCTCAAGTTTACCTTTTCTGTTGTGTTATTTACTCAGCCCCCAGATTCATTTTCGTAGTGCCACCCAAACTCAAGAAAGGGATTCGAATCTGCATTCATACGGGTGGCAATTGACCCCGAACCGATGGCGACCATTTACATGATAGTTCCCTTGCCAATAACATTATTCAAGCTTTTCTTTGTCAAGAAACAGACCTCCCTCCTTCGCAGATCATTGGTTCCATCGTGCTGATTTCCCTGTCGACGGTCTGGATGCAAATGTGCGTGTTGCGCTCTGGCCCTCGGAGAGTGCACCACGGCTCGGGAGCCCCTTCAGAACTCTTTGCGTGAACTGAGACAAGCGCCGGACCTACCTGGCACCCCTGTATTGGGTGTCGATGCAGATAGTGTAGGTCTCGAACATGCTGCACGTCCGCTTTTCGTGGGACTTGGTGAATTGCACTGTTTCATGCCCCAGACCGTATTTCGCGTTGTCAACGCCAAGATGTGGCTTCGTATACATCTGCTCTACATGACCCCTCGATGCGCTTGAATCGTTTACAAGCGTCGTGTTTTGGGGATGAAGCATGCTGTTCAGTTGTAAGGCATGTTAACCCCCCGTGGAGGGCGCAGATGATTTCTCATTCACTCTTGAGCAGATCATATGTGTAAAAGGTGCATTGCGTCACCGATGCGAACATCCTCCCAAGAAGGCACTTACCGCACTCGCTTCATCAGGAAATAATCATCTCGTTCCCTTCCGGCACGCTACAAGATTTCCAGCATCCGTCGCTTCTACCACTCACAGGGTAGGGATCTCTGTCCCGGGACGTGATTGGTCCCTGGGTCCTTGTGTGCATCGCCGTCAAATGCTTCATAAGAGGTTCTTTGAGCTTGATGAGACTCCCGGGAAGGTGTCTAGGTTCCTAGAGATCTCATCCTCCTCCTCGGAGACCCGCTCTTCCGTAGTAGAGGTCAGAACGAGGCATTCAAGTCAGGGCGGGTGTACGTGCCAATCGGCCTCTCACCCACCCCCCGTTCTCTTGCAACAGCAAGCTCCGCATTTGAGCCATTGGTTATCTGGAACATCTTGGTCATTGCATTTGGTGATGTCTTGTGATTCCGCCTCTGACATCTAGATTGGTTGCTTGTTGACTCATCACCCAGCGCTCAACACCGGTGCTAGCTGCTGGGACCGAAGTACGCTCCTTGGGGTTTGACCCCTCTGAGAGGGTGCTTTTGGTGGGTCCAATGTATTCACCAAGGCGAGCGCGGGAGTGGCCTGTGCATTCCCGTCCCTCTTAACTGTCTGTCCTCTGCCATGTAGCTCGAGACGATCACCGTATGCCACATATCGAATACGGGGCACCACCGCTGATGGCGGAATAATAACTTGGCTCCGTGGGCTGGAGAGCCTTCAGTATACTGCTGAGCCACACTTTGGTTTGTTGCCTGAAAAACGGTGTCTCCATATCTGTTTACTTCATCTTCTCTTTGAGGGCACATTCAGGCGCGTATCAAGTGTTTTGAGTGTGAACATATTCTACCATCGATGATGAGGTCTAGGGTTCAGGAATGTTTTCCGCTATACCTAACATCGGCGCGAAATCCATCGGTGCCGGCTGCACCAATCCCTATCAAACTTCTCAGTTGGTATACGGTGCCACTCGCGACAATGACCATATACGTTTCTGCATACGAGGTGCTTGCCGTTACAAGAGTTTGTCTACCACCGTATAGTGTGCATCCGGAATACCAGCCGACTCTTGCAGATTCTTTCCTTCGTCCCACTTCATTGTCCTCTCGGTAGTAACCTCTTGCTCTGTAACCGTAATCCATAGACGCCGTGCCAATTGATGTCGATATGCCCAATACCTCTTTGCTTCAGTTAACACTGCTTTTCAAAAGCATCTCGAATTGCTGGGCGATCGCCGTTTTTACCTCCCAATGTTGAAGAAGTCCAATATGCCTGTGTTCATGCCCTGCCACTCGGTCATTACTTTGGTCAGCTGTACATCAAAATGTTCGCCTTATTCAGGGACAGCACCTCGGACTGGTCTCAAGAGGGAACTCACGCCAATTCGAGATTGATACATACACTGTAACACATAATTATTCTTGCGTGATGGCAGGCCTTTACACATTCATCCTTAGCCGTAGCTACAGGCCCCACGAATACGAAACGAGGATGCTGCTATTGTGACATACAATATGTCGCAGAACCTCACGACGTGTCACGATAGCCTTCGGCACGAGGCCCAAACACTCCATGGATCTAAGCATTATGCCACAATTCAATCGTACATGCCCACAAACCTCTGGATACACTGGGATTCCTCCTACCCAAAGGGACTCAGAGACGTCCCAGTAGAAAATTAGAAATTACAGAATCCGGAGATAGAACACCACAAATGCAATCCAAGTCAGAAGCGCCGCAAAAATCTCGGCATAGGTGCGTGGGTCGATCCTCGCCTCCGATGCCGCATTCGCCCGGCTTGATACTGGACCGCACAATGGACAGCATTCAGATCAATGTCGACACCAGAATTCACACGTCAGGTTTCAGGAATGCCACCATAGAATAAAGGGGGCGCTTAAACAAACTTGATAAATGAAGACGGCCACCCACCTCGTGTACCTGCCTAGGATGCCCGAGCGACGATCAATATCTGATCAGGGTCCTCGTGCATCCGCCTCGTTCAGAATATTCCTGGCCAGACTCTACCGTATTGATTCCAAGACCTCCACGCGCGCGCAAGAACATTCTGCAGAGGTATTAGAAGACAGCCCGGATTACCGCAATAAAATAACATGGACAGCCCCCTACCCTAATTGGGGACACAAAGCACATTGTTTCTCCCTTCCCTCGCGCCTCAGGATATCTCCTAAAGGTATTTAAAATAACAGTGTTCTCCCTCGGTCTGCATTCTCCTTCACTAGCTCTCCAGAATGGACAAATACTCCCACCAGACGTCGCAGGGTTCGCATCGCTCTACTCTACCCCGGCGAATGATACTTTTGGATCGAACACGACTTACCAGCCCTAATACTCCCTGTCCAAGAGATCCTTGGTATGGACTGAGGCTCCGCTACCCGGTACGGGCCCCGGTTCATCTGGGGAACTTTCGGCCCTGAGGAATGGCATGGCGGTATGAATCAGGTGAGGGATCCTCTAAGCAAAAATCAACGTAGATGAACTGAGAAACCTTGACAGGAAACTGTGCAGCCAGTGCCGATAGGATTTCGCGCCGACGCCGGGTATAGTGGAAATGTCTGACATCGAGGGTTGAACAGCCCATTGAGACCCAAGACACTGCGTATGCCCCCGAATGGCGCCCCAAAGAGAAGATGAAGTAAGCAGATTGGCGCACCATTTCGCAGGCGACGAACCGAAATGTGGCTTCGTAGTATATCTACACTCTCCAACCGATCGATCCAAGCGATTATTCCACGATCAGTGTGGTGCACCCATTCAGTACGTGCATATCATCTCGAGCTGCATGGGTGAGAACTGACAGATAATCGGACGGGATGCATAGGTCACTGCCATGCTCGCCGAGGCGAGCACCCTTAAACGAAAAGAAGCACCCTCCCAGAGGGATGAGACCCCAAGGGGAGTGCTTCAGTCAAAGTACTACACCAATGTCGGGCGCTGGGCAATCGATGCACCCGAATCAAGAGCCAGCAGATCAAGACGTCGGAGGTCGGCACTTAGGGAAGGTCAGCTTGCCATTGGCCGAAAAACCGCAGAAAAGATCTTGCAAGAGATCAACCAATGCGCCGACGAGGACATTCCCGACGACCAACGACTCGAATGTGGATTGTGCTATCGGAAACGATTGGACGGTGCGCGGAAAACCGATTGGGACTATGCTCGTCGGGAGTTGAATGCCCTCGTCCTGACTTCTACCAAGCAGGGCTGGGTCTCCCAACCAGGCCATGAAGTCTCGAAGAACCTGGATCGCCTCCCCCCTGAGCTGATGAAAAACAAGCAACGCCTGGAGAACCACCTCAAGGCAATGCTTGGAAGGCCTCATGGAGCAATCACACGGCGATACGGAGAGCCCGTGCCATGGGGAGTCCAAGTGACATAGGCTGGATGTCTTATAGTATCCCGAGACTAAACAGGATGATTATTTCCTGATGAAGCGGTAACTGCTTTAAACAATGGCATTATTGGCAGCCTAAAACTGGCAAGAACCTTTTAAACAGCGCCCTAGTACTTAAAGCCATCCTTTTCACAAGTACTGATTTAAATTTTCAGTATCCTAGAAATACTGACTTCAGCATTAAGTACATAATGTGGTGTAAATTCAATATCGCGTGCTTCCCACAGTGAGGATAGGGAGGTCCCAATACATTACTGAGATTACTGATGCTTGTATTGGAGTAGACTTGCCAGTGCTTCCTCTGGCGGAGTTGGCACAGTTCCCAGTTGTGCTGACATTGTGCCAAAGCTAGTGAGAGTTACGGTATGCGCGCGAGAACAACTCCCCCTGATTACTAAGCGGGTGAGGACGAATTCGGTAGATCAGCGAGACTCGAGTCGCCCAGGTGAATTAAGCAGGTGGCGGGAAGAACACACACAGAGAAGTCCTTAGCATTTAGAGGGCCTAAGCCCGACCTTTTATAGTATTTACAGGGGGTAGAAGACACATGAAAATGGGTTAGAGAAAAGAAAAGAATGTCCGACTGCCAGTGGTGCCAGCAAAACAAAGAGGTAAAAGATCGCCGGTGAAACTCGGCTACAGGTTTTAGCTAGATTGGCGGATTGACGATTGGCGAGGTCGTCGGCTAGTCTCGTCACCAGACCCTCTTATCAGAGGGTCTGGTACAATGGGGAGTTCCGTTGAATTGGGCAACATGCTTCCGGTGCAGCCAATCATAAAAAGTCTTGGTCGGGGATAGCCGTTAACACTGGCTGGTTTTGAAATACATTGATGGAGACCGTACTCTAAATTAATACAGTAATATAATTTTCATTTCAAAACCAGCCAAAATGCCAGGCCAAAACAGGCAGTTTCGGAAGCATGTTGCCCAATTCAACGGAACTCCCCATTGTACCAGACCCTCTGATAAGAGGGTCTGGTGACGAGACTAGTCGTCGGCATAGCCTCACAGGGGTCGCGCTTGTCTCCGACATCGTACCCGGTCGCTTCCGTATCCACTCGCTCCAACAAAAGCTATCATGAATAACGAAGTACTAGAGAGAAGTGAAAAAAAAAAAAACGTCGCCGCCCAAAAAAGTGCTAATGATACTTTAATGATGCTTGTAAATCATCCGGACTACCACCTGCACCAAACACCCGGTACGTCCGTGCCATGTACTTTCGCACCATAGCACCACTCCCGGGGGATCTGTGCTCAGTGAGAAATTTTTTCAGCCCCGAACTCCCGGGGAACCGAGCTCAGTGGGGGTCCAGAATCCCAAAAAAATTCCCGGTGGGAGCGTTCTGGCTGCCAACCTAAGTGTCAGGGGTCCCAAGGTATCCAATTCGAAACGAGAAGGCGACACTGAATCATTCGCGTTAAACGGCACCATAGATTTGCCAATCATACAGAACCTTGTCGCCCCAGAACGTGGGAATGCAGCCACCATCTGGAGCTTCGCCTCCAGACAGACCAAATTGGAGAGCATGGACATTGCCACTCTTCTCAACAGGCATCCAAGTCGCATACGACGAGCCGGAAGGATTTGGGTCGGAGGTGTGCATAAAGGCAGACCAACGTGCCTGTATCTCCCTAGTTACACAGCTCTGAGCGCTTGTTGGCGATGGCGTAGTCCCAAACTGTCCATCAAGGAGAGTTTCCCGTTTTAATAAGTATCGAAGGAAGTAGTCTGGGAATAAAGGAAAGAGAGAGACTCACAGTGATGTAAATATCGTCCTCATGACACACCCTTCCAGCGATGCTGCAGTACTCCACATCGGCATTGGACGGATACGTGGCACCTAATTGAAATACCCCAACATGTACATTGCCTCCTTTGACAGCATATGTGCGGGCAAACGTCCAACTAGAGCAACGCCAGGTGGCATCGGTACCCAAAAGCTCAAGTGCCATACGAGTCTGGTCATTGCCAGTTATTTGATCAACATGAATTGCCTGAGGCTGGTAATACGACGAGGCGAGGAGGGTTTGGGTCCGATTCGGCCCAAATGATCCCTCCACGATAGGCTCGAAATTGGCTATGGGGAGAGGCGATGGGAAAATAGACCCAATCGTTTGACCCGCTTCGTTTTCGACCGTCGTGATGATGACAGGCTTAAGGGCAGGTGGAAATGAGGTGCCAGTAAGGGACATCGTAATGAAGCTTCCATCGACCGTCGGACGTATGGGTCAGCGTCCCCTGCTGCCGGACTTATCGAAGAAGCATCATTCATCAGGGAAAGCTGCGCCGAGAGGATCGAAGACAGAGGAAGAGTATCCAGACACTCTACGTTCGCAGTCGTGCATGAAATGTTTTTGTAATACAATGTCTGAAGCTCCGTATAGGCCGATTTAGGAAGAAAGTTGTAAACATCGGGTCACTATGAAGAATCGCACTTTTGAAGAGCAATGCCGCAGTCGGTGCAGCCAGGAGGGCTGGGAAAAGAAGCGCCTCAGAGATGCCAGGAGAGGGTAATCTATAGGGCAATTACCTCGGAGCATCATAGCACCACTGCTCTGACCAGCCATAGTGATCTCGCTGGGGTCACCTCCAAAACTAGGAAGGACTCTGTGCAGGAATTCCAAAGCAGTAGTTATATCCTTCACACCAAGATTGTCGTTTTGGTCGAGGGACGGCGGAGGCAAAAACCCTAGAACTCCGAGGCGATATTGAACCGTGACCACAATCGACCCACTTCCAAGAGCAAAGCTTGAACCATCCAACCCCGCACCCGTAGCGGACCCTTTGATGAAGGAGCCTCCATGAACCCTGATTGCGCGAATCAGCCCGTGCCAATGGTGGTTTTACTGATAAGCATTGATTGTCTCACCATACGAGGGTGTTGAGTTTCCTATAGGCGGCCGCCTGAACTGGAACGTAGAGCACAAGGAAAAGACAATCTTCTGAATAGTGACTGGCGGGGGGCCCGATTGGGGACACCACGGCGGCAGCGCTTCAGGATCATCATTCCTAGGAACGTTGCATTAGGGAAATGACAGGGAAGATGATACTGTGGGGCGTACGGAATGGACCAGGTGGTAACAGGAAGAGCCTCCTGCCAGCGTGAAGAAGTCGCATACCGCACAGCGAAGCGGATTACACCGGGGCTAGACTGGATCCCGCGAGCATAGCCAATTGGAGTTTTAACTCGATTGAAAAGGCCATGCGGACACGAGGAATAGCTTTCTGAGTAGCGCTTGAGGCCAGAAACAGAGGGTGAGTGCACGGTGCTTTCCTCTGGACAGAAAGGGAATGCCCATGTGTAGGTAGCGAGCCAAATGAGGGTGAGGGGAAACATAGATGTGAATGAAACTGGGAGGTAAACTGCCGATGAGTCGCAATAGAAGTAGGCTGATCGAAGTAGTTCTATAGAAATAAAACTAAAAGGTCAATACGCGCACGAACTCGGCGTACGACGACGAATAGGCTCAAATATAAGGGGAACGAAGACATAAAGGCCAGACAAAATGAGACGATGGTGATTGGTCGGCTTGCAACCTCTGGTTGCTCCCCCTGCATGAGCACGAAGATCTCGGGACTAATATGGTAGAGCCTGGCCAGAATAGGGCGAATAATTCGGTGACGCGGTTAGGAACTCGGGGCCTCGGGCCGGACTGTGGGAGATGCTGAGTTGTTGATGCGATGACATTGGATGCCTTATCACAGGTCCATGGATGTGACATTAGCGGCTAGAGACGCTGTGGTAAGCTCTTCCTGAGCGCTAGCTTCGACTGTGGAAGCACTGAACTCACTATCTCAAAGCTCGGATTCAGCAATGCCCTCAAATAGTGGGAATGGGAATGGCCTAGGGGTAATCGAGCAGCAGGCCTGTGCTCTATAATGAGCAATAACCCCAGAGTCATGTGGAAGAGGTAGTCAAGGCCCACCCGGGCATTTGTGGCCGCGGTGTTTGCTCAAAGGTACCCCTTGGGTGCCCACTGCCGACGATTTTTACCCGATTGGAGCCATTCAGCAAAACGAAAGCGACGGGCGTGATCTCTCCGCGTGGATTGTAACTGGGGGAGGCTGAATGAGTCGCACAGATGCCTGGGATCGTTATTCGTGCACCAAGGGCGAGGGGGCGGGAATCGTCTGGGTCCGGGGCGCTCCGTATCCCACTGTACCTACAGTATCCACAAAGACATTTACAATTGCGAATTTAGTTTTTGTGCAGCCGCAATTATGTGGGCACTTGCTAGCGTTGAGTTTCCTCGAGAGATCATCACAGACGGGGTGTATAAGTACCAAGGATGACGCTTATATGTGTCCAGAATTCCGCCCTTTTGAGTGGGGTTTGGCTCTTGCTACGAAATATTTGCTAGGGATGTGAATTTGCTGGTTATATAACTGGGACAGTATTGAAGTGACACGCACCTATCATGGATTGTGTGACCCGGTGACAATCTTGGCGACGTGTCTCCTGGCGTTAGGCGCTGGGTGTGTATCACTGTGTACTTATGTACCCGCATCCGCCAAACCCAATGGGGCCGCCCCCGACTCATGGTTCAGGTCTAAGAATGAGAAGAAACTGGCGCCGGCACCACCGAGGCCGCAAGGCTGTTCCCAATGTGGAGACTGGCCAACGAAGATGGAGATACCTGACGCGTCAGAACCTCGTTCCCAATCTTCCTGTCAGCGAGCCGTCTCCGTCTGTGCAACTTTACGGGCCAATTGATCTCAAAGCCACAGAGTACAATCAACTATGCCCTATCGACATGGCGCTGCTCGAGCAATTACAGCAACAGTCTGATCAGGAATACGATCCACAAAAGAGACGATCGTTGTCAGGCTCGTCAGGGAGACGCACCATCAGCCCTCACCCACAGCAGACGACGTTGATTGCTCAAGTAGCATCTCAGTGGTCTGACAGCCGTACATGCAACTAAGGGTGCTGCGACAACTCACGCTGTGTGGGTGGGACATTCCACCCGAATTACTCCGTGCGGGACATCTGGCGGTTCCGCAGCGGGAGCCTTGCCGTCATCGCAAACCTCGAGAAGTGGCAGCATTATTGCATGACGGGACCCATTAGATTTCAGTGCGTCGATCCACTGATAGAGCACATCCTGCTCCAGCAAGTGCGATTTAGAGACCCTCTATCAACTCACCACTGGTTGACCCTGTTTTTCAGTCATTTCACTCGCTACGCTCACATCGGTAGCAGGACGGTATGAGTTTATTTTCTGTTTCTCTGAACATATATCTGTGGTAATGTTCGCATTTTTTTAGGTCATTCTAACCCAGCAGAAAACGCGAAGGACCAAGCCGCTGCATGGGTTTCCCGTATGTGACTTGTCACGTAATTCTGCGTCATAGCAAGGAGGCCTTTTAATCTCGAGCTCCTCGCATATGATTCTCGACTAAGTTGCCACGCACCTATGTCCTATGGATTGCAGTAACGAGGAGCAGCCTGATCGGGGTGATTTGATATGATGGAATGTTAAAGGAGCAGAAGATCGCCGAGGACATTATATATGCACTGTAGCCGACTTGGGTCTTGGAAGGGTTGAAGGTACGATATTCCAGCCAACGTGGCCTATCGTTCCTGACCACGATGACCGTGCTCCTCGGTGTCAGTATGCTGACAGGTTTCTATGTACTGTATGAGGAAATACACGCCTTGTGCCTTCCCCGACGCACGTGTTTGGCGACCTCAGGGTTTGCGGCCATTGTCCATGCCCATATAGCGAAATACCAGCCGGCCCTTGCTGACCCGTATCGACACTATATGGGCCATGATGCATATCAACTCTACATTACACGTGCCGAGCATGCCGGTTTACATGGTGCCCACGGTCCGTGGATGGAAGGTGCGAGTTTTCTTTCGCTCGTGAAGGGGGGCGGGCATTGACATGATCGACTGTAGCAAGGCCGCAATATGTTTCTATGGGACGCATGACATCCGGGTGCAGACAAGGACCTTATCTCCGATTTCGCTTTCACAAAGTGCATTACGATAGTATTGTGACATTCACCCGTTGTGAGGAGAGGATATTATTGCCCTACAAGACCGGCATAATTTGGGGGGACCCGCACCCCTGGCCCTTCCTCTATTACTAGTTCCACCAGTAATAAACTTGTCAAGCAAACTGAGCGTGAGTGATTCATATGATGATGGAAATCTTCATTCTCAACCAATACGATCGCCTGAAGAATAACAATGAGGAAGGAAGTCTACTAGTTTTCTCCGCCGTCAACCCAACAGTACTGTACCAGATATCTCTAAGTCGGGTATTGCAAAGATTAATCGCAACAGCCGTGTGGGTGTCCTGCGTTGTCCTTCCCCTATGTACTGCCAACGACGGAACCGCTAATCATGGCTTATAGGCAATATGTCACCATACAGCGTTGGGAAAACAGGTGTTTCGTTAACAAAGCTCCGCAAACTGAAACCGGTGTCGCTGTATTCGATGAGGTTCGTAACCCTCTCGCTAAATCAATCACTCTTCGGGGTCGCTGAATGCTATGGGAAATAGAACTCATGTACGATGATATTTCACGTGGACGAGAAGAGAAGGTTGAAAGCGACGAGCAGATGTGCGCATTGTAACGAATCTGGGCGGCAGTCTTAACCTGGAACACTGTTGCAAGAAGGTATGTCACTTTCACCTTTCTTCCATCTTGGGATACTCTATTGATACTCTTCCCCTATGCATAGGCCCCGAAGATGTGCTATAATTTCTTGATGCTCGCGCGACAACGGAAGTCCGATAATCGCTCATGCCATCGTGTGATGCCAGGATTTATGGTATGCGCATCCTTTCATAATCTTCCGTGAAGCCAAGTCACCACATTGTTCTATACCTTCAAGGTCCAAGGTGGAGGGAGACTAAGCCGGGATGGGACGTAGGGGCGAATTGCACCGAGCACACCATATCGGGATGAATACGACCTCAAGGGCACTCTGAGCGTGGTATGCTTTCCATGGCGAAGAAGGGATTCGGTACGAATGGATACGCCATTCCTTGTATTGGCGTCAACGCATAGCTATGAACACTCGCCGTTTCGTTCAATGATGTGCCTTGTGATACTTCGGACAACGGGATTCAGATCCCAATTCTTTATCACACTTCATGCAACAAGGTTCTTGGATGGGAAGCATGCAAGCGAAAGCACAGGTTTCATTCTGCGCTTGCCTTTGGGACACCTTTGTCCTCGGCCATTACTCCAGCTTCAGGGATAGGCATGCCATCGAAAAAGAGAGATAATGCTAACCGGTTTGGCATCAAATTGGGCAAGGAAGAAGAAAACAGGAGCACGGCTGTTGTTTCGGACGGGGAGGGTGAGGGGAAGAATTTGAATCTAGGCTCTGGGGCTGGTGTGAATGATCTGCACACCCCGCAGGGCTGAAGATCTGAAGAAAAGGTGAAAGCTTGAATTCAGCAGATTGTCTGAACATTATGTTTTTATATTTGGTAGGGTGCAAAGATGTGTACAACATCATGCTATGGGTATGCAGCTAATCAACGCAACGGTGAGGGAAATACGCGCGAAGAAATAAAATAGATCAGGAGGTAACAGCAGGTGTCATACGGTTAGGGGCAGGCGTTCTATTGTTACGGGCGAGGCACTCTGGACACCTTGAGTATATCAGACGGAGGATTGAGTCAAGCTACCACAACAGATATGATAGATGACCCACTTGATTCTGGCTCCAGAACTAGCACCGCTTCCTTGGGTTCCGTGGTGGGAACCGCGGTAAATGAGGGACCTGCACCTCTATCTTTTCCTAGCCACGATCGTTAAAAGTCGCAAATATCCGTCAGTACCCGAGCACTCACAGGAGCAACTTCCCCCTCCATCGTCTCTAATTCCCTCTGGACTGCATCCTCTTCGTCATGCGTCATACGGCTCTCCAAGATTTGACTGATCTCCTATGTGCAGGGATAACTGTCAGATAAGCATGCCATCGCATTTGTGAGTATGATAACGGACCTTCTGGTACTCGATGGCCCCGCGGTTTCTTCCATGAGTTTCTCGACGCCGTCCAAGGTCATCTCCTTATGGATTTCTGTCAAAACTTGATTTCCCTGCTTGAGGCCATACATAATATCTTTCTCCACGAGAGAGAATTCGATGGTTGACACCTGAACTGGTATGAGAAACGCGTAAATAACGAGTGGAGCACGGCGGACTTGCAAGGTTGTGAAGTGTTTCAAGTTGCGTATCGGTCTTGAGGAGTAGACTTTCTGATACTTACGGTGTCGTAGAGCCGTTAGAGCGCGAGTCCTGTTCCCTGCCGCTAACGACTCGCGCGCGATCGCTTGTTCGCGATCCAGGACATATTGAACCTATTGTGGAATGATCGGCTTAGCAGATTTGGGGAGGTGTCGGACCATCAACTCGCCTTTTTCTGATATTGCTTCAATTTATCCCTCTGAAGTTTGAGACTGAGCGACGGCAATTTGAGTGGGTGCGCAGTGCGACACGGTATTTGAAGGCTCTCACTCCAAGATAGCTCGGTCTTGCGCTGTGATGTTGGGGTAGAAGACAAGTTTCCCATTGGTGTGGTCTCCCCAGGCGGAGCGTCACCAAGTGTCGTGGCTCATAATAATAGAGCGTTAGATATGTAAGTGGGACGAAGGACCGAGTCGGCTGGCGCCGGTTCTTGCCGATTTACTACCAGCTGCTCCAATCATGGAGGCGTGCCTACTTAATGGCGAGAATCCTATGCGAAGAGGCTTTACAGAGTTAAGAACTTTCTTCCACCGCACGGAGTAAAGGGATATCTTCCAGGGGGGAAACGGGGACAATCGCTGTTTCTCCTGTCTTTTTTTTTTCTCTTGTCAGGCAGCAACTTTGTTCTCCCATTGGCTTTTTAGATCCAGGCGGGCATTTGAATCCATGTCGATGTACGCGGTGGCTGCGGCTGAACCGACCATCTTGTGGACAAATTACAACGATAGGCATCCGCGGCGTATCGAGATCGAATTATTTCTGGCGACCCGCTTGCATAATTGTTCCTTCATCTTATAACGTTTGTCAGACTCTTCTTTATCAAGAAGCAAATCCTTCGTTCGTAGAACATTAAGATCCTCATTTTATTCACCATATCACCTTCCCTGCTCTCCTCCGCCAACGTCCCGGGTGAGGGGTTCTCAGCGGCTCGCCCTCGACCTAGCAGATAAGCTGCTGGATTTATAGGAGGCGCATGCACTCCATGGTAGGGATTTTCCCTTGGATGGTCCGGATACCATTGAGCGTGCTGTGCTCAGGTCGACCCTCCCCCTCGGAATGCATGATTCCTTTGTGCTCAATACCGTGGACGCCATATCCATTTCGCGTCGCGGGTGTGCGACTGCACCAATTTTTAGATCGTTCCTCCTCCCTTCGTGCTTGCTACCGCCCGCTATCGGGGCATATTGGGGTCCGACCGGAAGCTTCTTCGGAACTATTGGCGTGATCTAGATCAAGCATGGGTGTGCCTACTGCCCCTATATTGGGTATCGATGAAGACAGTGCTTGTCGCGGACACAGCACACGTCCGCTTGCTGTGGGAGTTGGTGAATTGTATTGCCTTATCAGGCTACGAACTATTTCGCCTCGTCGACTTGGAAAATGTACGCGCTAGAATCGCCCCCATACTTTATGTTTTAGGGCTGAGACCCATTGTAGAGTTGTAGCCATGGAGCCCAGGTCAGTTTTCATTCACTCTTGAGATCATATGTATATTAGGAATAGTTATACATCGATGCGACTGCTCTCCTAAGGAGGCAGTTGCCGCCCTCCCTTCCTCCCTTCATCAGGAAATAATCATCCCGTTTCGTCCCGGAACACTATAAGACATCCAGCCTCTGTCACTCGTATTCCCCAAGGCCCGGGCTCTCTGTATCGCCGTGTGATCGCATCATGAGGCCTTCCAAGCATTGCCTTGAGGTGGCTCTCCAGGCGTTGCTTGTTCTTCATGAGCTTAGGGGGGAGGCGATCCAGGTTCTTCGAGACTTCGTGGCCTGGTTGGGAGACCCAGCCCTGCTTGGTAGAGGTCAAGACGAGGGCATTCAACTCCCGACGAGCATAGTCCCAATCGGTCTTCCGCGAACCGTCCAATCGTTTCCGATAGCACGATCCACATTCGAGTCGTTGGTCATCGGGAATGTTCTGGCCGGCGCAGTGGTTGATCTCTTGCAAGATCTTTTCTGCGATTTTTTGGCCAATGGTGAGCTGACCTTCCCTAAGTGTCCGCCTTGGACGTCTCGATGTGCTGGCTCTTGACTTGGGTGTATCGATCGCCCACCGCTCGATGTTGGTGTGGTACTTTGAGTGAAGCACCCCCCTTGGGGTCGGTGCTTCTGTATGTGTAAACGTGCTCGCCAAGGCGAGCGTGGCAGTGACCTGTACATCCCCGTTATCTGTCAGTTCTCTGCCACGCAGTTTGAGATGATATGCCACGTACCAAATGGGGTGCACCACCACTGATAGTATAATCGCTTGGCTCGATCGGTTGGAGAGTGTCGATATACTACGAAGCCATATTTCAGTTCGTCGCCTCCAAAATGGTGTCTGCATATTGGCTTACTTCATCTTGCCTTTGATCAGGCACATAGCTCGGGGTTTTGGTATGAATGGGCGATCCCTCCATTGCCGACGAGCTCCATAGTTCGAGAACGTTTTCGGCTATACCTGAACTCGGCGTGAAATCTCTCGGTGCCGGCTGCACCATTTCCTGTCAAGGCTTCTCAGTTCGTCCGCGTTGATGCTGGCTTCGAGGACGCCCCACCTGATTCATGGTGCATTCCACTCCTCCAGGCCAATTGTCCCCAGACGAACTGGGATCCTGCAGCGAGTGGTGCGGCAGCCCCGGTCCATACCAAGGAGTCTTGGCCTGAAGTTGAGGGAGGATAGGCCTCGTAAGTCGTTTCCAATCCAAATGTGTCGTTCAGCGATGTGGCGGCGGGCGATGTGAACCCTGCGACATCTGGTTGGAAGTGTGCATCCATTTTGGACTAGTGAAGGATAATGGAGACTGAGGGAGAATATTCATTGCTTTTATACTTTCAGTGATATCCTGGAGCGTGGGCAAGGAAAAGAAACGTGTTTCTACTCCCGATTTGGGTGAGGGACTGTCATTTTTATTTTATTGTGGTAATTCGGGGTGTCTTCTAACACCCTAACACCTCTATAGAATGTCCCTACGTGTGCGTGGAGATCTTGGAATTGATATGGTAGAGTCTGGCCAGGTTCTTCCGTACGAGACGGATGCACGAGGATTCCTGGTCAGATATTGATCGTCGCTCGGGCATCATGGGAAAGTACACGAGGTGGGTGGCGCGTTTCATCTATTGAGTTTGTTTAAACGCCCCCTTTATTCTATGGTGGCGTCCCTGAAACCTGGTGTATGAATTTGGTGTCAACATCGATTTGAGTCCTGTTGCTTATGCGAAGCCCAGTATTAAGCCGGGCGAATGGTGGGATCGGTCGGTGAGGATCGCCATACGCATGCTAGGAATTTTTGTGGCGCTTCCAAGTTGGATTGCATTGTGGCGTGCTATCTCTGGATTCCGCAATTGCTAGGGAGACAACTCCGAGTCCTTTGTACTATTTGGGTAGGAACGATCCTAGTCTATACAAAGGCTTGTGGTGTGGACAATTGAATTGTGGTATAATGCTTAGATCCAGGGCGTGTTTGAGCCTCGTGCCGAAGCCTACGTCTTCAGGGTTCTGGGGCATCGTTTGATAGGGAGAATGGCCCCGACATCTATTCGCCTTCCCGTCGCTGTTGATAATACGGCCCTGCTTGTTTACGCTGCACGGCGCGAGGCACCGCACCAGTTGTCGCGTTCAGATGTGCACCTGCACTTTGCAAGGCGCTACTCAGGGTCTCCACGGCAGTGCCAACACTCCACAGCACGCTTCATTCCTCAAACACGAAGCTCGCAGACGATTCTAGCACAACGAAAGTTCATAATGTAGAGTAGGTTTATAGGAAGTCATATTTTGGCATTGTGAAGGCGAAAGATGGTTTGTGGCATGACACAACGCAATTCACCCAGTTCCAGGACAAGCGGATGTGCAGCATGTTCGAGACATACACTGCCTGTATCGACAGGGGTGCCAGGTCGGCCTCGTGCTTGACTCTCTTCCCGCAAATAGCTCCGCAGCTCTAACACGCTCATTTACATTCAGACCGTCAACAGTGAAATCTCCACGATTAAACCTATACGTCTCCCGGTAAAATGAGTATGCTATCTGGGAAGTCGGGGGCAGGTCTCTGAGAACCCCTCACCTGGGACATTGGGCGAGAAAAGTAGGGAAGGCGATACGGTCAATGGAATGAGGATAATAATGATCTGCGAAGGAGGGAGCATTGTTCCTTGATAAAGAAATGCCCGAATAATGTTATCGGCAAGGGAACTATCAAGTAAATGATGCCATAGATCATTCGATTGGTCGGTTGGGGCGTCGCAGATTCGAATGCCTTTCTTGAGTTCGAGCAGCACTAAGAAAAGCAAACCTGGGGGGCTGAGTACATAAAAAGAATGCAGTGGTTCTCCCATGCTGGTTAACAGCTACGTCATCGAAAGAGGCCCTTGGTCTTCTCAGGCCCACAGCATGCACGTATGGATTGGAGTAGCAGAGGAGACACAGTCAGGAAAGACAAGCTTAGACAGAACGAATCGGCAGGGACCCGAATTTATGTTCTGCACGGCTCGACGTTGAGCGCTCGGTGATCCACACACCCGTGTGAACAAGCAGTCTGGACATCGGAGGTGGAAGCTCAGGCAAGGTCAGCTCAGTATTGGCTGAAAAATTGCGAAAAAAAAATATCAAAAGAGCTCGCCAAATACGACAGCCAAGACGTTCCTGAGAACCAACGACTGGAATGCGGAGCTTGCTATCGCAAGAGAACGGACGGTGGGCGGAAGAGTGATTGGTACTACGCCTGCCCCGAGTTGAATGCCGTCGTCCTGACCTCGACTACAGAAGGGTCTTCGATGAGTCTGAAAGATTTAGGACCTGGACTGCCTGCCCGGGTGTCATCAAGCTCGAAGAACGTCTTGTGAACCATTTGAAGGCGATGAGCACAAGGACCAATCTTACGCCTCATCAGAGAGCCCTCCCTTTGGGTAGTAGGAGCGACGGAGGCTGGAAGTCTTGCAGTGTTCCTGAAGGGAACGAGAGCTGGAATGAGATGGTTATTTCCTGATGGAGCGAGCGCAGCACTGCTTAAGCTTCTTGGGAGAACGGTCCCATCGATCTAAAACTATGCCTAATAAACGTATGATCTGATCAAGAGTGATTGAGAAACCACTCCGGGCTCTCCACGGCAAGGCCAACGCTCAACAATGGACTTCACCCCCAAGATGATGACAGATGTGAACGATTCTCGCGCAGTAGAGTAGGTGCATATGAATCGAGGCCCCATTTTGAAGGTGAGGGGACGAAATATGATGACCCAACGCAATCTACCAAGTCCCAGGCTAGACAGACGTGCATCGTATTCAGGACATACACTATCTGCATCGATACCCAATACAGGTTGCCAGGCAGCCCCCACGCTTGACTCACCTCACGCAAACAGTGCCGAAGGAACTCACGGTCTACAGAACACTCTCTGAGGGCCTGGTCGACCTGAGCACAACCAACACGCTCGTTTGCATCCAGACCACCGGCTGAACAGTCTCCACGATGGAAGCCTATAGCTCGATCCTGCGCGGTAATATTGGGGGCGGACGACAGGTTTCCCATTGGTGTGGTCACCCCGGGCGGAGTGTCGCCAAGTGTCGTGACCCATACTAATAGAGCGTTAGATATATAAGAAGTGTTGTCGCCGGTTCTTGCCGATTTGCTACCAGCTGCTTCTTTGTAATGGGAATCATGGAGGCATGCCTACTTAATGCCGAGAGTCCTACGCGAAGAGGCTTTACAGGATGAAGGGCTTTCTTCCACCGCACGGAGTAAAGGGATATTCTCCATGGGGGGAAACTTGAACAACAGCTTCGTCTTTCGTTTTTCCCCTTTGTTTTTGTTTCTTGGTTCAGCCTAGAAACTTACTCTCCCTATGAATTTTCCAACCCAGGCGTGGCATTTGGATCCACGTCAATATACGCGGTGCCTAGTCAACCGACCATCTTGCCGGCAAATTGCAACCATAGAGTCCACTCCGCCGTATTGAATTATTTGTGGTGACCCGTTTGCATAATTGTTCCCTCGCCGTATAGCATTTGTCAGACTCTTCTTGATCAAGAAACAAATCCTTCGTTCGCAGGACATTATGATCCTCATTTCATTCATCCTATCACCTTTCCCCCCCCCCCAGCGTCCCCGGTGAGGGGTTCGTAGTGGCTCGCTCCCCACCTCCCAGATAAGCCGCTGGATTTATGGGAGACGTATGCGCTCCATGGTAGGGATTTTCCACTGGATGGTCTGGATGCTATTGAGTGTGTTGCGCTCAGGTCGCCAGACCCTCGGAGTGCGTGATTCTGTCGTGCGAAATACGTGTCCATTTCATGTCGTGGGTCTGCGATTGCACCAATTAGGTTGTTCCTCCCTTAGTGCTCGCTATCGGGGCATATTGGAGTCCAACCCGGGAGCTTCTTCGGAACTATTGACGTGAGCTAGATCAAGTGTGGGTCTGCTTAGCGCCCTATATTGGGTGTCGATGAAGACACCCCACGTCCGCTTGCTGTGGGAGTTGGTGAATTGTATTGTCTTATCATGCTACGGACTATTTCGCCTCGTCGACTCCCATACTTTATATTTTAGGGCTGAAGTCCATTGTAGGGTTGTAGGACGTATTGACCTTGCCATGGAGCCCGGGTCATTTTTCATTCACTCATAAGCAGATCACATGCGTATTAGGAATAGTTCTACATCGATGCGACTGTTCTCCCAAGGAGGCAGTTGCCGCCCTCCCTTCATCAGGAAATAATCATCCCGTTTCGTCCCGGAACACTATAAGACATCCAGCCTCTGTCACTCGTATTCCCCATGGCCCGGGCTCTCTGTATCGCCGTGTGATCGCATCATGAGGCCTTCCAAGCATCACCTTGAGGTGGTTCTCCAGGCGTTGCTTGTTCTTCATGAGCTCAGGGGGGAGGCGATCCAGGCTCTTCGAGACTTCGTGGCCTGGTTGGGAGACCCAGCCCTGCTTGGTAGAAGTCAGGACGAGGGCATTCAGCTCCCGACGAGCATAGTCCCAATCGGTCTTCCGCGCACTGTCCAATCGTTTCCGATGGCAGGATCCACATTCGAGTCGTTGGTCGTCGGGAATGTCTTCATCGGCGCATTGGTTGATCTCTTGCAAGATCTTTTCTGCGATTTTTCGGCCAATGGCAAGCTGACCTTCCCTAAGTGTTCGCCTTGGACGCCTCGATGTGCTGGTTCTTGACTCGGGTGTATCGATTGCCCAGCGCTCGACACTGGTGTAGTACTTTGACTGAAGCACTCCTCTTGGGGTCTCATCCCTCTGGGAGGGTGCTTCATTTCGTTTAAGGGTGCTCGCCTCGGCGAGCATGGCAGTGACCTATGCATCCCCGTCCCCATTATCTGTCAGTTCTCACCCATGCAGCTCGAGATGATATACCACGTACCGAATGGGGTGCACCACCAGCTGATCGTGGAATAATCGCTTGGCTCGATCGGTTGGAGAGCGTCGATATACTATGAAGCCATATTTCAGTTCGTCGCCTGTGAAATTGTGTCGCCAATCTGCTTACTTCATCTTCTCTTTGGGGCGCCATTCGGGCGCGTGCCAGTACCTCGGGTATCAATGGACCGTTCAGCCCTCGACGACAAGATCGATGGTCGGCGAGGTTTTCGGCTATACCTGAAGGCGGCGCGAAATTCATTGGTGCGGGCTGCAGCATTTCCCGCCAAGGCTTCTTAGTCGTCTTCGTTGATATTTGCTTAGAAGATCCTCACCTGATTCATAGCCGCCGTACTGTTCTTCAGAGTCAATAGTACCCCCGACGAACTGGGGCCCTGCACCGGATGGTGGCGGAGCCTCGGTCCATACCAAGGAGCCTTGCCCCGAAAGTTGAGGGAGGGTAGGCCTCGTAAGTTGTTTCCAATCCAAATGTGTCGTCCAGCGATATCTCGGAGGGCAATGTGAACCCTGCGATGTCTGTTGGGAAGTATTCATCCATTTTGGAGGGCTAGCGAAGGAGAGTGGAGACTGAGGGAGAGCATTGATTTCTTTTATATCTTCAGAGATATCCTGGTGCGCAGGCAAGGAGGTGTTTTCCATTCCCGATCTGAGTAAGGGGCTGTCATTTTTATTTTATTGTGACAATTCGGGCTGTCTTCTAATGGCTCTACAGAACATTCCTACACGCGCGTGGAGATCTTGGAATCAATATGGTAGGGTCTGGCCAGGGTCTTCCGTATGAGGCGGATGCACGAGGATTCCTGATCAGATATTGACCGTCGCTCGGGCAGCATGGGCAAGTACACGAGGTGGATGGCCATTTTCATCTATTGAGTTTGTTTAAGCGCCCCCTTTATTCCTATGGTAGCGATCCTGAAATCTGACGTATGAATCTGGTGTTGGGGATCGACCCGCATACGTATGCCAGGGATTTCTGCGGCGCTTCCGACTTCGATTCCATTCGTTGCGCGCCATCTCCGGACCCTGGAATTCTTAGCAGATGACCGTCTTTTGTACTATTTGGGTAGGAGGGATCCCAGTGTACCCAGAAGTTTGTGGGTGTGTACGATTGAATTGTGGCATAATGCTTTAAGTTAGATCCAGGGAGTGTTTGAGCCTCCTGCCGAAGTCCACGCGTCATAAGGGTTCTGGGGCATCGTTCGATGGAGAGAATGCCCCCAACATCTATTCACCTTCCCGTCGCTGTTGGTAATATGGCCGTGCTTTGTTTGTGCTGGGGGGCGTTCGGTACTGCAACGTTTGTCGCATTCCGTTGTGGGTCTGAACACCTCTGATAATTGGCAGGGTGCTACTGAGATATATATATCGGTAGATACCTTTGGATGAACTAAGATATGTCACAATAGCAACATCCCCAGTTCTTATTCATGTAGGGCGTGTAGGTAGGGCTAAATATCAAGGTGTAAAGGGCTGCCATCACGCGAGAAGAATTATGTGCTCAAACAATGTATCAATCTCCAATTGGCGTGAAGTTCCCTCTTGGGGATAAGGTGATGTTTCCCTGAATAATGCGACAATGCTTGAGAACATTTTGATGGGCTGTACATCTGGGCTGACCGATGACCGAGTGGCAAGGCACAAACAAAGGGATATTGCATATTGGAATACGAACCCCAGGAAGCGAACACGGCGACCGCTCACTCAGCCTAGATACCTTCTCAAAACGCAGTGTTAACTGGAACAAAGAGAGATCGGGTATATCGACATCAATTGGCACGTGTCTATGGATTTCAGTTACAGAGGGAGAGGCTAGTGAGCAGACAATAAAGTGGGACGGAACGAATCGGCAAAGGCCGACAATACCGATGTACGCTAGCGACGCTACGCTATGTCTAATAGAGTGGACAATGGCCGCGGACTCTGGGGACGCCGGAAAGCACCTACTTTGTGCGAAGACAAGTAGTGTATTTCCGATTATTCATCCACACAAACCTATCTGCTTACTAAGCACCGAGGAGCTCGCTAGTGACATCGTGTGCTAATAATTCACAGTGGCTACAATGTTGCACCTCTCTTCATTAATCCTTCCAAGACCCAAATTGAGTGAAATGCCCGTATATATTCCTCCGATGGATTGTCTCTTCCTTTAATATTCCACCATACCAGAATCTGTCACCCTCTCCACCCAGTCTTCTCTGATGCGTTATACTACCACCGGAAGCATTATGATAGCACTGGGGTGTCTCCCTCGTTCAGCGAAAATGCATCTATGTCTGCGTTTTTAGACCCCGTTCGAAATATTCTCCGCTCTCCGGAATAATGCAACGTTCAGGGGCCCGCAGTCGACTTTTTGAAAGAGGAAAACCACCGATAGTGTGAGTCATGCAAACGAATGCGCCGTCAAATGGAATCCGCGACGACCCACGCGTATTCCTGGATATGCTGAGTTCGGCGTTTATCTTCCATAAACATAGACCGTTGCAACTTCGTGATACACCCATACACCCCTCGACCCTTTTCCAGGTGCAGGCGTTTGTTATTCTTTATTTCAAAGCTTTGACTAGGTCCAAACTGACGAAGATCCACTAAGGGTGATGGTGATGACCTCGAGTGGTCCTTAATACCCAATCTCTTTTTGTTCCCGTTAACGATGCTTCTGAAGAGCTCTAGTCTCCGCGTTCGTTTGCGAATGTTGAAGGGTTCTAATATGACTTTGTTCATTCCCTAGCAGGCCACTCGGTCATCATTCTGACCGGATGCGAGAACATTATCTGTATTATTCAGGGAAACATCACCCCTGGGCTATCCTCGAGGATGTCAGGTCCACTGAGTTTGATTTATTGAACATATATTGCATCCATACATTCGTAGATCACCGACCCCTAGCTACACGAATAAGAAACGATTTTAATTCGTCGGAAGGTCTCCAATTATATCACCCTAGTTCCGTTGCCGATATATCTCAGTAGTACCCTACTAATTATCGATGGACTGCTGGCCCACACTAGAATGGGACAAGCAGTGCAGTGCTTCACGCCACCCAGCGCAAACAAGCATCGCCATATCATCAAGAGCAATGAGAAGGCGAATAGATGTTAGTGGGACTTCTCTCCACCAAACCATGCACCAGAACCCTGAAGACGTGTCATGATAACAATGGGCACGAAGCCCCGACCCAAACGCTTCCTGGATCTAAATATTATGCCACAATTGAATCGTGGTTCGCAAAGTGGGATCCCTCCTACGCAAATAGGTCAAGGGACTCAACAGATGTCTCACTAGAAATTACGGAATCGGGAGATAGCGCACCACGAATGCAATCCAACTCGGAAGCACCACAAAAATCCTCGGCATATGTATCTGGATCGATCCTTACCTCCGAACCTACATTCGCCCGGCTCGATACTGGACCTCACGCAACCAAAAGCATCCAAACCGATGTCGACACCAAATTCGCATGTCAAGTTTCAAGAGTGCTATTACAGGATAGAGGTGCTTAAATTCGATAAATGAAAGTGGCCGCCCACCTCGTGTACCTATTTATGATGCCCGAGGGACGATCAATATTTGACCAGTGATCCTCATGCGTCCAGCTCGTGAGGAATATTCTGGGCAGACTCCCATATCAATTTCAAGATCTCCGCGCCCACGCAGGAACGTTCCGAACGGGTATTAGAAGACAACCTGAATTACCACAATAAAACAGACATGACAGCCCCCTACCCTGGTCGGAAATGCAAAACGCATTTCTTTGCCTCCCCCACGCACCTGGGGATATCTCTAAAGGTATGTAAGAAATCAGCATTCTCCCTCACCCTGCATTCTCCTTCACTGGCCCTCCAAAGTGGATCGATACTTGCCACCAAACGTTGTCGCAGGGTTCATATCACACTCCTCCATATCACTGAATGACGCATTTGGATCGGAAACCACTTAGGAGGCCTATCCTCCCTCGACTTCGGGCCAAGGCTCCCTGTTATGGACCGGCGCGAAATCAGTACCGACTATGAGGCCCCGGTTCGTCGGGGGGACTATTGGCCCTGAGAAATGGTATGGCCTCGTGAGGGATCCTCAAAGTAACAATCAACGTGGGAGAAGTGATAGGAAATTGTGCAGCCAGCACTGATGGGATCTTTCACTGACAGTTGGTACAGCGGAAAGCATTCCTAGACCATCGAGCTCGGCGCAATGGCCTATTCCTACCCAAAATACTCCTGAGTGGCTCCCTCAAAGACAAGATGAGGACAGCAGATATGGGAGGCTGAGAACTGAAATATGGCTTGGCAATATACTGAGAATCTCCGACCGATGCGGCTCGGCAATGACGCCAGTATCAACAGTGGTGCACCCTATTCAGTACGCGACATAAATCATCTTGACCTGCAGGGCAGAGGACGCACAGGTCACTGCCACGCTTGCCTCGGCGAGCACCTCTAAAACCATAGAAGCACCCTCCCAGAGGGATGAAACCCCAAGGAGGGTGCTACGGTGATCCACACCCGAGTCCATAGACAACCAATATAGACGTCGTAGTCGGAAGCTCAGGGAAGCTCAGCTTGCGATTGAGCAAAAAATTGCAGAAATTATTGCAAGAGATCGACCAAGGCGCCGGCCAAGACATTCCCGACAACGAATGGTTGAAGTGTGGATCTTGCCATTGCAAGAGATCTGACGTTGGACGAAAGACAGATTGGGGCCATGCCCTCGGTGAGTTGCATGCTCTCGTCACGGAGGGGTGGATGTCGCAGCCGGACGAGATCTCGAACCACCTGGATCGCCTTCCCACAGACCTCAGGAAGAACAAGCAACGCCTGGAGAACCACCCGGAGGCGTTGCGTAGAAGGTCCCATGGAGCGATCACACGGCGGTACGGAGAGCCCGTCTCATGTGGTAGAAGTGACAGGCTGAAGGCTTTGTAGTATTCCGGATTCCGGGAGGGAACGGGATGATTATTTCTAAACGCGGCAACTGCCTTCTTGGGAGAATGCATATGGGCATCGATGTAAAACTATTCCTAATATGCATTCAAAGAACGAAAAATTGTTTGTAGTCTCTCCGGACAGGGCCAGCACCTCCTAGTATCTAAGTCAACAGTGAACTTCACCGCCAATACAGTATATGAACCCATCAGATATCAAAGGATTTTGGGTCTATAGTACGGAATCGTTTAACAGAAACTCTATCTACACACAATGGACACCCATGTTCTTTGACAAATTGCATAGAACTATGAAGGTAGTGACACACAACAATTGCAGCAGGGAGAACAATAGTGAACGTGCATAGATTATGTAAGCGCCCAACCACGAGAGACTCGAGCGGAGTGAGGGCGGGCTGAAGCAGGACACACTAATAACATTTGGCACACTAGGCATTTTATGGCTTACAGGATAGGAGAAGAAAACAAATAGAACAGAGGAGAAAAAAAAGGTACAAAATAATGAAGTGAAATAGGGGGCAGGCGCAGGGAACCCGTCGTGGATTAAGGGGACGTCCGCGAACGGCCTTCCAAAGATCGTAGGCGCGCTTCTATCCGTCCGTATAGGGGTCGCTACCCAAACCGTTAGTCCCGTGCATCAAATCCGAATTCCACCAGACAAATGGTGCTGAGGGCGGAGAGCCCCAACTATAGTAGCCGCGGGTCTGAGTGGTATTGACACTGAGATGTTTCCATATCATGCTTTGTCATTTAGATCTACAGGATAGGACGATGCTTACAGACCCGGAGGATTCGGATGGTCGCTTGCTAGATCTGTGACCAGATGCATCATTAGGGCTGGAAATTCTGTCGACTTTAGACACCACACCCAAGAACCCGATTGTTCTGAACAATCGTCGCAATGACTGATGCAAGACGTGCCTGAAGGTTTGGGTCATTTAAATTCCAGACGTTGACGGATGTCACCATGGATGACCCCAATGCCTTCATTAAGGGGGATGCCATTAAAGATTCCAGAGAAGATATAACCCCAATACTCTATAGAAATGAAAAAGTGTGCACGAAGGAGGGGGGCGAGTTGCTCATGTTTCCAAAACGGACGCACTGTGTCGCCCAACACCCAACACTCGAAGATATTGCATCATAATGGGAACGCCAGACAAGTAACAGTGAACAGACTCACTCAATCGATGTCGAGATCTTTCCCTCCGAGACTACCTCTTTGAGCAACCGCGAAGAGCCAGGTTCCAAGATTCGGTTGCTCTGAATCACCAGTAGCCTCGCCCGTCGCTGTCTGGGTTTTCGGACCGGTCTTTGTAGGAGCATCGACGAGAGTGTTCATGGCGAGGTTGATCAGTTTCTCGATAGGGCCTTTGTACTCGATTGTCACTGGGAAATAAGGGCCTATCAGTGTGAAGAATAGTCGTCCAACCAATAGTACAGACCTCGGTCCACGTATGTCGATTGCTTGCTGCCGCATCGAGGGCTTCTCGTAACTAACTTTGATGGCCTCGATAGCAGTCTCTTTGGCTCAACCCTCCCGTCCGACTACATTACTACCAAGGGACCATGCGAGAACACTCTTCTTTCGCACCACAAGCTGGTCATACTTCAATGATTGGACTGATCAATGTACCCTCGTTGGCAAGGTTCTGGAGGAGTATCCCATCTCCTCGCTCAAAAATTCGACCTCCAGGAACTGGGATCCTGCAGCACAACCTAGAGTCATGAGAAATCAAAATTTCTGGGGTACACTGGATAAAAGGCAATGTCACGCGCACCAAATAGCAGGTAGTCTGTCTTTAAACACCATTTCCGCGCTCTTCTCGATGAACTCTTGTGCCGTTCGAAGATTCTCGATAGCTCCACCAGCAAGGCGTTGCGAATCGTGTAGAATGAGTAGATGGCTATCATTTGAGGTGAGTTCTTGATGAATATCGTGCTGAGTGGCACGATCATCGGAGGTTCTCTATCGTATGCATTGGGATCAAGTAATGCGAGATTTGGGAAAGCAAGGAGCGCGCATAGCGAGGGTTTTGGCGCGGAGTACTGCATTGATCAAAGAAGACTCTCCCACTCCTGACTGCGAATGCTCTACAATGAGTGAGATGCATGGAAAGGATGCATGACTCACTTTGGCCATGAATACTCTGAACCTAACGATGCTACTTGAGCACTGGCAGAGGTATAGATGACGAACGTAGCATACCTAGAATCGTCTAGGAGAGAGTCGGTGGTGGGTCTGAGCTACGGGGAGTCCTGCGATGCGTTGGTAGGATTGGTTGATCCTGGTGGTTGAAATATCGCAGTCTGGCTCGAAGTTTAAGTACCTGGATCAGTGGAATCCACATTGTAAGAGGTAGCTGTACGATCCGGAGGAAGGAACGCGGTGTCCCCAACGGGGACCTTGAAGCACGGCATTATTGCCTAACAAATGGAATCCAGCGACAGGGTGTACCCTGAAGACACGTTGAGGCCTCGTGCACAGTTAATCAGAATGGAAGGTACCGTCCGAATGAGAGGTGGCCCTCACGAACCAGTCACGTGAAGGGGATTGTCATGGTGAACGACCACCCTCTGACCTGATTGGTACGTGTTTGACTGGAATCCATCCTAGTCACTCAGACGAAATGGGGCCCTGGTAGGCCATACCTGTCCCCAGAAGGGCCCTATCTCGAGGAAGCGGCCATGGAGATGTTGGTGTTTCTCGGACAGAAGTTAATCAAGTTGACATAACGGGAATGCTCTTGCTGCATGCCTGCCTTGTGACATTTTGTAGCATGTGCACGAATGTATTTACCAGTAACATTGTACACACACCACCTACACACACCAAGGCCCTCTCTCCTTCTCTAGTCCGTCAACCATGTGGAAATCTATCGGCAAGCATTTCAAGCTCCCCAACAAACTCACCAAGAAAGAAGTCACCAAGCGCTTCAGGGTCCTCATACTTGGACCGGCGAACGCGGGAAAGACCACTCTGCTCGAACGACTAACTGACAGCCCTGCCGGCGCAAGTATAGTGACCCGGAACGGAAAACGTGTAATTACTACAGATGTTCGAGCTCAGTAGAGATGCTCTTCTAATTCATCCCTTTATCTCTCAGATCGAGGAGGTCCCCAGGGGATATGATCAAGTAAGAACCATCCTATCAAAGGCACCCTGTGGTTACTTCATATTTTGATACCATCCAGCGAGGGATCCACACCATCGACGATGAAATCACTTACACATCAAACCCTGATCTCGTTTTCCACGACTCTGGTGGTTTCGAGGCAGGAGGGGTCGAGGAGGTCGAGGCCGTCTGGCAATTTATTCGAAAGCGCTCGTTAGCTTCACCTTTACAACAGTTGCATGCGATTTGGTGCATTTACATTTTGGCTCATACCCCCTCCACACTTGAACTCATCGGTTGCTCCAGGCTCTGCATCCCAACCGATAATGACAGGCCCTTTGGATTCCTGCACTCAGGCTTTTTCTCAAAGCCCACAGCATCAGGTATGTCCCATGAGTTGCACCATTCGATCCTTTCTCTTATGCACTGGTCCATGTGTCCGTTCAGTGCCTGTGATCGGGATTTTCACCAAGCTGGATGGAAGAAAGACAAAAATTATGACTGAGGTTCTCGGCCCTGCTTCTGAACCATCTGATTTCCTCGCTCGTGCCCCGGAGGTGGAGCAGAAAGTGGCTGAATTTGTTAACAGACTTGAGACACAATTTCGGAACGAGCGGTACCCACCTGCCGGTTTTCTCAGGGTTGGAAGTATGTATATTCTATCTGAGTAGCAATTTTTCGCAGTTAAATTTTGGCATAAAGACATGCATGAAGTTACCGAGCAGAGCATAGCATTGTGCAACCAACTTCTTGGAGCCACTATGGATGCCCTTCCCAATGAGACCCAGAGGTCATTGCTTCACCTCACAGTTTGGAAACGAAACCGCCGGATTCATACCATATATGTTTTACAGCGGTGAGTGTGGATATCCAATAGATTAGTGACTAACAGTCATGGTTTATCTCATAGAGTCCTTGGTGGTGGAGTTGAAGGTGCTGTCTCAAGCTGTATCAATGAGATGATGGTACAATTTGACTATTTTCAGGGAACATCATGACCAAAGCTCCAGGACCTGGGGAAGATGAAATATCCCAGTTATGTGCAGATAAAGGGTTCAGGATTCTCATGGTGAGTCACTGTGCAAGTTGTGAGCAATGTATTGATTGTCTCATATGCTGTAACTGGCAACAACTGGTGATACATTGTTGGTTTGTTGGATGGCATCAACACCATAGGAGGTATAGCCACAAGCACTAACATTCAGTCCACACTGACTGACTTACATGCTTCTTTGTGGCATTGACAATGTAGTTGGTCAGTCTGGATCTCCAAATTTGATACATGGTGTCTGGCTCATACATTTTTTGATGCCATTGGGAATGCAGTATGTGAGTGGATCTCCCACCATTGGATACATGGTCATTTCCTGATACAGCTTCTGCTGGAATCTGCAATGCAGGGGGTGAGTTTGCATCTCATAGTTAATGTGAGGTTGCTGGGTGTATATCTTTTACTGGCATGGATAACATAGCATGTGAGTATGCATCCCCCACATTTGGACTGTTCCTGGCTGATATATCCCTCTGTGACATTGATACTATAGGAGGTAAGCATCT